>JBAMIB010000053.1:4282599-4307786 GCA_037177415.1 Kaempferia rotunda | reverse complement strand
CATTCGCCCCAAACGCCTTCGCCAACCCATTATCAGGTCAATACGAATGAGGTAAATCACAGGTGTCTATTAGTCATTAGTGCAAATGATCAAGACATGAGAAAGAATATACCCAGGCGTACCGAGTTTTAACCTTTTAACCTCATATGACAACCTCGGATGCTTCAGGATTGTCTGGGGAGCAAGATATTTATAACTTAATGGTTTAATAATTACTGAAGCATATATTTTTTTTCCTTTACTTATTTACTTTTTCTTTTTTAAAAAAATTCACTCCCCCCTATTTTTTTTAGCCAATTTAAATATAAAATAAATGCGTCCCTGGCTCTGTCGCCCCTTGCGCTCCTTCTTCCTTCCTTGATCGAGCTCCCCCGAATCTGTAAACCAGGCGGGATCTTTCCCTCCATTCCAATCCCGCAGCCTTCGCTCTTGTCGACCACTGCGCTCAAAATCTCTTTTTTTCGAATCCATTTGCTGTCGAAATCCGCCGATCCGAGAGGTATTGGTGAGGCGAGGAGCGGGAAGGTCGGACCTTTGCTGCCCTCCGGGGTCGGGAGATGGGCGGAGTCACTTCGTCGTTGGCGGCTAAGTTCGCATTCTTCCCGCCGAGCCCGCCCTCTTACGGCGTGGTGGTCGCTGACGAGGCGACGGGGCGGATGGAGATGACGGGGCGGATGGAGATGACGGGGGTGCCGCTCCTCGAGAACGTGGAGGTCCGGCGGCTGCGGACGCGGCGGCGGACGGAGATCGTCGCCATGTACGTGAAGAACCCCGCCGCGAGTCTCACCGTGCTCTACTCCCACGGCAACGCCGCCGACCTCGGGCAGATGTACGAACTCTTCTGCGAGCTCAGCAAACATCTCTGCGTCAATCTCATGGGGTGAGCGAACTCGACTCTCGCTTAATTCTTGATCTTTTTCTCTCTCGCCGGGATTTCCATCTGGAATGATGAATTTGATCTCGAATTCCGCAGCAAAAATGTTTGATTGACAAATCTCTTTGATTTCAATTTTCGAATTCGGTGGTTAGAATCCTTTCTTCATTGCAAGGTTGACGTAATCTTTGTGTCACTCTTCACTTACCTGTAGAATCTACTGTAGCACGTTATTTCATAGTCGGATTAATAAATTGCCTGAACTTGTCAACAGTTGGAGAAACTAACAAACAAACAAACAATCTTCAAATCACTGATCTGGAACCATTCATATTGAAAGTGATTGAATTTTGCATACAGTAAATGATAATAGTAGCTAAGACTAGTTTGATTTGACAAAGAAATTCTGTAATTATATCAGGCTCCAATTTCACTGGACAAGGTTTTTGCAATGTAATTTGTGGACAGACATTCAATGCAACAACCTAGAGAATGAAAGAGATGTGTTAGAGAATGTTGATTAAGATATGTTCATTGGATCCAGTAGTTAGTATTCATATATGGGCATGCCATAACCCTCATATTCATTGGAAACACTGATATTAATATTGTGATCAAAAGATAAAGAGTGTGATTGCCACTTATCTATCGACATACTTGTGCTTTGTTGTTGATATTCATATATGATATTAGTATCAATCTATTTATTATGTGGAGTATTTCTCTTCAGGTATGATTATTCAGGGTATGGACAATCTTCTGGAAAGGTAGGAGAATAGCTAATGCTTTCTTGGCCATCTTTGAAAGATATTATAGCACAATTTACTTGTCTCTGTGTTTGCAGCCAAGTGAGCAAAATACTTATGCAGATATAGAAGCTGCTTATCGGTGCCTTGAAACGACATATGGAGCTCATACGGAGAATATTATTCTTTATGGCCAATCAGTTGGTAGCGGACCTACTCTGGAATTGGCTTCTCATTTACCGAATTTGCGAGCTGTCGTGCTCCACAGTCCGATTTTGTCTGGTTTGCGAGTCATGTATTCTGTGAAGCATACTTACTGGTTCGATATATATAAGGTTCTTGTTTCTTTTCTATTAATTCTTCCTTTTAAATTTCCTTGTGATATTAGCTGACATGATGGATGATATGCTGATGTTGTGCAGAACATTGATAAAATTCCTTCAGTTCGATGTCCAGTGTTGGTTATACATGTGAGTAGACTTCTCAGAGTACTCTGCATGATTTCTAAGCAAGCTCTAGATAAGGCATTTATTGAAAACTGCATATTATGACGATAATCTTTGTTCTGAAACTGACTGAACATATTCTTTATGCCTTTTTGGATCTGCACAGACTGTTGAAACTCCTAGTATACAACTGTTGCTAGATAAAATAACTTCACTCAAATTGTTTGTCATCATAATTCTCATGAAAATTTCTGTCTTGATCACTTTGCCGAAGTGCCTTATGTGTACGATACCAATAGCGCACTTTGTACTATGTTAGTCCATCCGAGCAAGAATCGTTTCAATCTATATTTGGCCCTAGTACTTTCTGAACTGATTCAAGAACCAAATTCTTCTGTATGTGGTACTACATTTACATTCTGCCTAAAGATGTATCTTGTAAAGACTTCTAAACCATCCAAATCTATTATGTGTATATCTTTCTTGCTTAAAACAGGTTTTCCTCTCAATTTTTGCAGGGAATGGCTGACGACGTAGTGGATTCATCCCATGGAAAACGCCTTTGGGAGCTCTGCAAAGAAAAATATGAACCTCTATGGATCAAGGGAGGGAATCACTGTAATTTGGAATTGTACCCGGAATATATAAGGCATCTTAAGAAGTTTGTATCGGCAATCGAAAAGATACCTCCTGCTGAAACTGCACCTGTCGAGAGATCACTTCTACGGGATCCTCCTACTACAGGTTCTGACCACTTTGTCCTCCATAGAACAAGCACGGATGGGAGGGAAAAACCAAGAGCAAGTACTGATTGTAAAGAGATGGGTAGGAATAGTACTGATAGGCGAGATAAACCGAGAGCAAGCACAGATAAGAAGAAATCAAGAAAGAGCTTTGAAGTCACTGAAAAAGCAAGAAATAGTGTGGATCAGCAAGAAAAACCAAGGAAGAGCTTTGATCGGTTCGATAAACCTCACCTCTTTTCTTGTCGAAGTGTTTATATTCATTGAAAATGGACATTCATTTATCGTTTTTTTTTAAAATGGTGGCAGGTTTGGAGGGATGATAAAGTCAGTTAGCTTGTGCAATATTGATTGTTTCAATGTCCCTGCATCTCAAATGGAGCGGCCCAAAGGCGAATGCTAGTATTCAGTTGCATTAACCTCTCCAGAATAATGTAGTTTCTTTCCTTGAGGAAGGGTCAATCTTAGTTGTTTTGTTAAATGTCCTCACGAAGGAAAGTTTTCCCTTATGTGTTATCCAATTGAATAAAAATATAAGCAATGTTTGAAGTTCTTACCTTGTGGGGGTTCAAAATAAAAATAAAAATATTTTCTCTATTCTGTGAGGTTTCTGAAGTCGAAATATTCTGCAGAAAAAAGAAGGCTATTCATAGAGAAATCAAATATTTTTCATGAATTTTTGCCAGCAAAAAACCACTAGAACAGAGCCACAAAATGATAGAGAGCAAAAAAATGATCCAGATACAAAGGCCCATCGGAGAGACGAGCCAAATTTGATACCTTTATTCTGAGAGACCTGCTTTACAGTCGAAACTGGAAACAGAATTCAAATAGTACAACAGAAAGGTTTAGTTTTCGACAAATTTGTGGAACAAAAATCATTTAACTTATAACACTGCCTGTCATTCGTCCGTCACAAAGATCGTGCCTCAACCAAGCTCAAAGACAGGCAATAAAAGATAGTGCTATGGAGCAAAGATCCAAAATCTCCATCTTGGAACAATGACCAGACTGGAAGCGGATGAGTGGTTAGTCTTAAAACATTTGTTTATCATGGGGAATCTTCTGGTGGTTCAGTGTTTGATGATGTGTGCGCCGAAGTATTTCCATGCTCATAATTTTCCAGATTGTGCTGTCCATTCATTGTTTCAGATTTAGTGAACTGATCGGGTGTTCTTGATGACTTGGGAGAGGGCTTTTCTGCTGTCCATACAATTTGTGAACTCTTTTCATGGGGATATGCTATGGTGGAATCAGTATATGAGAAAGACGGTAGAGTATAACCATAATAACCAATGAGAGGATGATCATATTTGCAACTTGTGCCAAACTTGCAGCTTCCATATGTCGTATAAAAGGTGCATACTGGCCGATCCTGTATGAATAAGCCACAGGAAAACGAGAAAGTAAACAAACATGTAATTCAGGTGACAATTAAAGCATATGAGAAAAGAAAAAGGAGGAAAATGAACACTAAATTTACAGGTCTTAGAGGAAGCCCAAGTGGTCCTATGGTAGCTATAGCTGCATGATTACTCTCCTTTGGGTGATGGTACTTGCACAAAGTTCCATATTTGCAGCTCCCAGTTTTCATGTAGTATTGGCATTCTGGTTGATCTGGCCTCTCGGGTAAATATAGTGGCAAGCTGGAGCCTGACTGTTCTTGATGCTTTGAGTTGGATATCTGGTTAGGTGCAACCATACTGGCAGGGTAAATATGGTTCATGCTGCCCTGGCATGCATTTATAGCTAGCTTACAGTGTCATAAAATATGAATGAACTAAAAGTTAAAAGGATGGGGCATTTACTTTCAGAAAAGGGGCAGACATACTAAAAATAGAAAAAAAAAATCTTATACTGCCACATATGAGTATGAAACTTGACTAACTAGTAACTGGCAATGAAGCAATTTAAGATTGGAACATGTATATTATGATGGACAAAAAAGGCAAGATCCAAATGTGTAAGCCAAAATTAGGTAGCAACTGGGAAGTTATTTGCATTTTATTAGCTCTAAAAGATGTTAAGGATCATGACTGCAGCAAATTAACATGGTAGGAAATTGTTCAAAGTTTAGCCATTATACAACTTCAAAGGTTCATCTGAGCACAGAAATTCTGTTTGATGTACTTTATCCATTCACATTAGAGAATTCCTTTTCAACAAAGTTAAATTAATAATACTCCACCATATAGTACTTCTAATGTAGTCTGTCGGGTTCATTGTATGTGGCATTGGTCTTGCCAATATGAACTGCCAAATTAAACTAGGATCCTGAAGATGTGCCACACTCCCTAATCAAGTCCCCTTTTTTTCGCTATGTAAACACTAAATTGGAAGAGAAATATTGCAACTTAGAAGAATGTGTTATTTTTAGCATTTCATATCTACGTAGAAAAATTTTCCTATATAAAATGTATAATAATAATAAAAAATTTCTCAACAGCCTTCCATCAGTATCATGCATCAATCAGCAAGTACAAAGGGAAAACAAATTTGAACTCAAGTAACTTGAAATATATGCTTTCTCAATAACAAATGAATCCCGTTCAACAAAAATGCTGAAATTTTTTCAACTTGTCTGGGTTGGTCTCTGGTTCCAAGGTTAAACAGTTGAATTAGCTGGTTTGATTGATTCCAAACACACTGATCTAACATATTAAATGGCCAAACAAATTGAAATGACCACCACTATTAGTTAGCATTGGGCACCTAGACTGTCCTCTTGTTTCTCAACGTATGTAAAAAAGACACCTTTGAGAGAACTGGATGTGTGGATGATTGTCTTATTTTCGATAACTACTGTTTAAAGTAATTAGCAACAATAGAAGAAAGCATCTTGCCTACTTGCATGTGCAATGAGGCTTGGATTGCCAACACATGGCAAGTGTTCTCTATTCTTGTCAATAATTTCACACAAGCAAACTTTCTCAAGGTGTAGTTTGAAGCAACGTAAGTTCTCTTGGTTGTTCATTGGTGTTGCAAAGGGTATGCTTTTGTAAAGTGAATTTCCTATGATTGGGAAGGCAAACAGATGCAAGTCACATTTTTTTTACTTTTAGTGTCTTTGTTTCCACCACCTTTCCACAAGATTGAAGAAGTGAAAATAAAATTTATGAATGTAGTCGCCAGTTTACTCCAGCAAATTGCTCTGTACACCAGTAAACATACGAGACAGAAATCATTTCTTCAAGACAGAAGCATTCTTGGAAATTTATTTAAGACTAAGGCTGAGAAAACCTTATCAAAATGAGTTCTGCAAATTTTACATGATAAAAGGATATTTTCCTGAAATGACAACTAAAGCTGGTCTAACAATGAACTGTAGCTACCAGCATTCTTCTACGGTTTTTTACAAGAGATGGTCTTAAAAGCATACAAAGTGCATCACTAGGCCGTGCATATGACAAAATGAGCAGTACATATGTAAGAGCATAAATCATATAAGACAGAATGTAGAAACTAAAGCATCCAATACTAAGAATCTTTAAAAATTAAATTCAACAAGTTCTTCAGCAATGGCAGTAAAAGATATTTGTATTTTGGTGATTTGAATTTATGTGAATATAACCACAAAAAATAACTTTGTAAAACGAATACTTAATCATAGATCAAACCAGCAAAGCAAACATAATGTGACAGAAAAAATACACTTCGTAGAATTAAGAAGTTTTAGTAATCCTGAAATAATAGCTATTTTTAGATGGCTTGAAGAGTTTGGGTTTCAATTTTAAAGTATGTAGCTACTAACCATGTAAGTGTTCCAACCCTGTTGCACAGCTGTTGTTCCTTGAGTGGGTGGAAGAACAAGAGGTACATAGGATGGGAGAGATTGCATTCGTGGACTAGACATATAAGGAACTCTTGATAAGGGCCATGGTGAAATTCCACCAACAACAGGGGAGGCAGATGTAGGTACCATGGGACTTGAATATCCATAGGCTGGAGATCCTGTAAGAGGGAATGTCGCTCCAGCAGTCACTGGCTGAGGATCAGGGTGATTGAACTTGCAGGCAACTCCATATTTACAAGATCCAGTTCTCATGTAATAGGCACATGGCTTTTCATCCTGGAAATCAAATCAATGAATCTCGAACAATTAGCTACTAGATAGAGAACTGCCTTAAATAACCACAAATGAAGGTGTTGGTATCTGCGGACAATTAACAAATTGAACTGTAGAATGGGGCCAAGAAGCTTCAGAGACCTGTCGGATAGGTAGCCCCAAAACATTCATCTGAACCAATTTGGTATCATGTTTGTCCCGTGGATGATGATATTTACAGGACGTCCCATACTTGCAAGTTCCTGTTTTGAGGAAGAACTGCAACAATAGTTGAAATAAATTAGAGAATACCACATATTTCACGTGCTGACTCACATCAAGGAAGTCATTGCCGAGAAAAAATTCACAAAATTCAGTAGAATAGAAATGTCAGTTTGTTTCTAGCTTAAAACAACTGGTACTAAACATGCTAATAAAGCAAAATTTTCTAATTTTTAGGCTCTAATCCACCATGCTTTTCAATCAGAGATGGCAACAAGTTACAATTGATTTGTGTTGAAGTCCTATTAGATAAGAGAAACTAAAGAATCATAACTCATCTATTTTGGGTGGGCAGAGCTTATGGTGCACTAGAGAGAATCAAGATAGACAGAGAGGGGGAAGAATAGAAGGGATAAAAAGTGATTTTTCTAGAGTAGCAATGTAAATGATGGCAATGGAATAAGAGGGGACAAATGGGAGTGAAGGGAGCCAAGAGAAAATCAAAGAAGAAGATGTGAGGCAAGGCTATGCTGTTGCATCAAACATGTCACTTATGTCTAACTAGATTAAAGAAGAAATTTTTGACCTGTGTGAACTTGCTTCAATACCAAGTAGATTCTATTGATTTACAGCGAAATAGTTACACTGACATTTGTAGGATTCAGACATAGACTCATTGACTAAATATCTAATGATAGAAGTATTAACTCAAACACTCATCAATTTTACTTTTCCTTTCCAATTTCAACAAACTTCTCAAAAAAAAAACTGCCAAACATATTTTCTAAAACAGCTTAAGATACCCTCTGCATGCTTCTCCATTTATATAGAGAGAAAACAAACAAAAACAAAAAGGGAAACAAAATATAAAATAAATATTAACAAAGTCCATTTTTACTTTTTTTTTGGTTTATCAAGTTCAAAATTACTAGCATTCATGTAGCATTTTGGTACTTGTTCATCCTCGCTTATATTTGCACTAGTGATGTATTGATAAAGTTTGTTACTTAGATAAAAAAAATCAGGGATATATTTTATAACAGATCTACTGCCCTGTGCATTTACAATGGGGGTTTCTTTTTTCGGTTGTAGCTTCATTAGGAATTGGGTTGTGGTGAACAGACATTACTGGAAGTGCCCTAGTAAACCAAAGAGCTATTTCATCAAAAAAAAAAAAGGGGGATATGTTTAAACTGTATGATAAGATGTACTAGCTGTTGGTTTTGGATAATGCACCTGACAATCAGGTTGGCCATCTCTCTGAGGGAGTTCAGCGATAAACTGATTGTTCTGCAGAAAACAATTAACATAATCTTAGGTACAAGATCCAATGTAATCTGATTTCTTTTAATAATTGGATGGCCAAAAGTATGTAAATCTAGTTTCCATATAACCAGGGGAAAAACATCACGTTCAAAGATGATAAAGGCAAAAAGTTCTCACCTGCCAATTGTGAGTAGGATGATTATACTTGCAGCTGCTTCCATATCCGCAGTTACCCGTCCTCAGATAATATAGACAGTCAGGCTCGCCTGGGCGATCAGGATAAGAACTCAGCTGGCCATCAACACCCTCATGGCCATCCTCGATGTTTAATTGCCACATAGCTTCTGCGATCAGAAACACAATACTCAATTAGCTGCTTCTCTCGTAATACACCCGGTATGGCACCAATAAGGTGCGCCTGCTTTACCTATTTACCCTAAGTTTGTTTCCTTCCCCAAATAAAGACAGCCAATCAACATGACAAAAAGGAGAATCCAAAGTTGCAGAAATTAGGAAACAAAACGAGAAAAGGGGATCCGCTAAACCAGAAACCACCTTCAAGGTTATCTGTCGAAGCATTAGACGACTTGGAAACAGCATTGTGCCTGACATCGGGCATCATCGGAAGCCGCGATCGTATCATAAAACTCTACCGGCAGATCAAACTCCGACCGACAAAACGCCAACAAAATCCAACCCCAAACCACAATTTGAGCTTAAATCAACACCCGATGACCGCCCCCACAACTTCAATCCTCGATCCGCGCGACTCACAAAGCGATTCAGGTCTCCGGCATCAGAAAACAGGCGCAGCTGGCAACCAAATCGGCGGGGAGAACTCACCACGGCCAAATCGGCTTCGATTCCCCCAAAACGGGAGCGGAGAACACGGAGAGTTTGGATTTCCGATAAGGCGTTGGATCTCAACGGATCGATCGGGCGATCGCCCCCTCTCCCCTCCCCACCTCTCGCCCTTTTATTTTCTTCTGTTCATTCTTTATCGTCGTAACTGTGGCAAACGCGAGGGAGTGGAGACAGAAGCAAGGAGGTCGGAGCATTTATTCCTTTATAATTAATCTCACTTTTATATTTATATAAATACTATTAATAGAGTATTTAGTACTCGTGCCATTAATTCGTCATTATTTAATTCTAATGCTCTGTTCACTCCCATCGATTGTACGGAAATCAACATAGTTTTATTATTATTTAGCATAATATATTTTTAGAAGGACGGATTTTAGATCATTCCTCGATCACACCAAAGCCTACTTGATTTCTTATTGGATCAAAACATGGATCCCATAACTAATCCCCAATTAAATTCGACTTTAAAATTTCGAGGCGTAAGCATCTTAGAGCATGTATTTTTTACACTATTTATCCCAAAGTACATATTGGTAAATAGAGATAAAGTTTAATCTACACAAGCGATGATAAGATTTGTTGGTATAATGATTATATTTATCGTAAATAATTTATATGAAATTCTTTTATATTTATAAACTATAATAATATTATAATAATTACGATGATAATTGTTATAATAATTTATATTTATTTTAAAATAATATTGAAGTGCCCGATATTTTCTTCGTTTCGAAATTGCATTAGGATGCTGACGTGGCATCAACGACGAGTTCCAAAAGATGGGAAGGCGAAACGCCACGACATCTTTAAGCGTCCTCTCGTCTCTCTGTCTCTGTCTCTGTCTCTCTCTCTCTCTTCCGCGGTGGAGGAACGATCCGGAGCTCCGATTGTCCAGGCGTCTCTCTCGATTCCGTAGATCTCGATCACTGAATGCGAACAATTCTTCTTGTTGGATTTGAATTTTCAAGTTGTTCTTTTACTCTTTGCGTTTGGATCTCCGATAGGGGGTATCTTGTAGGTCGGTGATCGGTTTCTATCGCTGCCGGTTGAGATCCTGTCTGATGGAGGCAATAGAGGAGCTCAGCCAACTGGCGGAGTCGATGATGCTGGCGGCCGCCATTCTCGCAGACGAGGACATCGACGAGGGCTCCGCCGCGAAGAGGACCTCTACTTTCCTTAATGTCGTCGCTCTGGGCAATGTCGTAAGCCTCGCTGTGGCTCTATTCGGCCATTTGAATGCGCCAGTCTCTTTTTTATGTTTCCTTTTTTGCTATAAGATGAGTTGTTGGTTAACATCCAAGTTACACGTTTGAGCGGACGTTCACTGATCTTAGGGAGCTGGAAAATCTGCCGTATTGAATAGTGTGGTCGGCCATCCTATTCTGGTACTGCAAAATTCGAACTCCTCGGATGATTTATCTATAAGTTTGGTCGTCTATTGTGTTTCATAATTTTTTGCGTTTGTCACAGCCGACGGGAGAGAATGGCGCCACTCGTGCGCCGATCACAATCGATCTTGAGATAGATGGATCGTTGAGCAGCAAATCAATAATGTTGCAGATAGATAGCAAGTCACAGCAGGTTTCTGCAAGTACGAGTCTTTAAAGCTTTGTCGAAGTGCCATTTTTTGTTTGCTTGTTTCCCTTGCTTACTCGTATTGATCGTCTTTTATTTTTGTTGTAGGCGCACTTAGACATTCTCTTCAGGATAGGCTCAGCAAGGGCGCTGGAGGTCGTAGTTCAGGAAAGAACCGGGCGGATGAGATCTATCTGAAGCTTCGAACTAGTACAGGTTTGTTCTCTTTTCATGGTATTGTCACGAAATGTTGTATTTGATATGGAAATGCATCGGCAATGAAAGTTAATCTGGAACTCTGCTCAACAGTTGGATTAATAGGGTTACAGTGAGTGCAACTGGAGTTGGATTAGGCATAGAATTAGGCTCAACACTAATTTCATTATCCTCAAAATTTATGTCTAAATTTGAAAATCAATCAATAGATGGTTTAGTTGGATTAATCCTCAAACATAAACTGTCCTCGAATAGGTCCCAAATAGATTTTCAATTTATTATATTTGCTTCTGGTAATTATTATTATATTTGTTAATATAACAGTGACTAATTATTTTCTATTTTATGAGTTAACATATTCCATTTTACCAGCTCCTCCTTTGAAATTGATTGATCTGCCTGGACTAGATCAGCGGTCTATGGATGAGTCTGTAGTAAGTAGCAGTTTATGGTTTCTGGCATGCAGTAAATCAAATGGCACAGATTATGCCTTGTTCTAATATAATACCCTTTTAGGTTGGTGATTATGCTGCAAGAAATGATGCCATACTGCTGGTTATTATAGCAGCCGCTCAAGCATCAGATGTTGCTTCCTCAAGAGCTCTTAGGATGGCTAAAGAATTTGATTCAGAAGGTTCATATGTGTGGCACACTAAAAATTAGCATTTTATTTGTGATTCATATTGCATTTTTAATTCGTTAATATATGCTTAAATATTATGATTTTACCACAGTCTCCTCATTCTCTCTATATTGTTATTTTTGTAGGAACTAGGACTGTTGGTATCATTAGCAAAATTGATCAAGCAGCTGGTGATCAGAGAAGTCTTGCTGCTGTTCAAGCCCTTTTATTGAATCAGGGACCAAGAAGTGCTTCTGATATTCCATGGGTAGCCCTTATTGGACAATCTGTATCTATTGCTTCAGCACAAGCAGGAACAGTCGGATCTGATAATTCACTGGAAACTGCTTGGAAAGCAGAGGCTGAAAGTCTTAAATCGATACTCACTGGAGCTCCACAAAACAAACTTGGTAGAGTTGCTTTGGTGGGCGCCCTTGCTAAACAGATACGTGAAAGGATGAAGATCAGGCTTCCCAACCTTCTCTCTGGGTACTTTATGAAGTTATATATTCTTGTGTTATTATTTAATTTTCCCTGTGCACTTTTTATCTTATTTGGATTATTTCAGTTTAATATTTGTGATTGCAGAACACAAAACAGTTCTTCTCATATGAGAGTTTGCTTGACAGATCATGCTTCTTTCACTCTGATAGCATTAATGTTATGTAGATTTTGCAAATTGCATGTGACTAACTCACAAGGATGATATTTCTTGAAAGCCTAACTTAAAAAGGGATTGCTTGTTAGTGCTTTGAAAATTATTCTGGCCTAGCTAGTTCAACCTGTTTTCTGGGAAGCGGACCAGAATTTGGCAAGGTTTATGCACATTGAAAAAGTCAAGAAACGGACAAAGCTGCACAGCACTAAACCCAATTGACCTGGGATTTGCTTACCTAGTATTCAATTATTTAATATTGTATTTCTTTATTCCTTCAGCTTGATTTGGTTGGACCAACTAAACCACAACCAGTGCCAGGTATGTACAATGCCTGGTCGAGTTTAAAATATTATTTTATTTTTATTTATCCTCTTATATATCTCCATAAAGTTCTATAAAACATTGTTCGTGAAATTTAAATCTCAGACCTGGTAACTTCTTCAGTTCTTACAGACAATGCCAAGTACATGTAGATGCACAAACCTAAATTATTGTGGTTTTCCTTCATCCGGTTGTATTATAATTTTTGGAAGTATTGTTTCTATAAAAATGTTATTATTGTAGTCACCTGCAGTCTTTATCTTAGAATTTCAATGGCCCAATTTTTCACATTGCTTTATTGTGCTGCTATTAGCATAGCTATATCTATAAATTGTTGCAGTAGTGCACTTTGGTGCACTATGCTTTTTTGCTTGTATTTCACAAAGGGATTAGTTTCTCCTCACAACGGGTTATTTTGCCAGATTTCATGATGCATCGTTTATGTTTTAACATGGCATGCATTTGTTTACTGATCTATGCAGATTACAGGGCAAGTCTCAGGCTGTTCAGGATGAGTTATTCAAGTTTGGTGAGCAAATGGCATATACTGCTGAAGGTACTAGAGCTACTGCATTGCAGCTTTGCCGAGAATTTGAAGATGCATTTCTGCAGCATATTTCTGCGGGTGAGGTCAGTATTATGTTTGCAATACTTATGTTTGTTTTACGGTGAAAAGCTTAGCATTGATCAGTTCGTCTATGAGCAATCAGTCATCATACAGGCACAGTTTACTTGATTTATTGATATAACAGCTATTTAATAGCTGATCAGTACATTGGTGCCAGAACCTATATACACTTCATAGTGTCCACTGTCCACAAGTTCATCATGAGCTCAAGTTAATAGTAATTAACTTAGCTAAACTTATAAACCCCATTTATGTTTCACAATGGGAACTAAGTTAGATTGTCACAGGGCATAAATAGATTTACCTTCTTGTAATAGACTATTATTTGCATGCATCTTCCTTGCTGGTTCTCACTTTTGGAGACCTGATTAAATTTGTGATGTTCAAGTCTAGGCTTTGCTCATGGGCTCATTTTCATTTATATTCAAAATACATAAAAAAATAATGAGAATTAAATAAACAGCATGTTTTATTAGAAATGCTAAAATTGAAATGGGAAGTTCTGTGAGACAACTGGTGTTTCATAAGGGTGCAAACTTATTTTTTTTCTTTCAAAAAGTTGACAGAGAATGTGCAGTACATTTGCACACTAGTGTAGACTATATGAGTTGTGCTTTGTTGAACTCAACTGACCAATCCCTTGACTGCCATAATGAGGGTGTGTTCACAGAAAGGTGCAGAATTGCTGTGTTCCAGTTAAAGAACAAAACTAATCGATAATAATATAGGCAAAAGAAGGGCAGATAATAATCGGCCTATGTAATTTTCACAAAACTACTAAATTCAGCTGTGGTTGGACTTGCTGTTGCAGAAAAGAAGGGGCAGATAAGGTTTATGCTTTGATGTCTGGCGCTGGTACCAGCACACTGTTGACACACTGCATGCAGCATGCTGTCTGCAATTTTCTAATATAGGCAAAAGAATTTATGTTGTATTACTGTAAAAATGTACACGGCATGACATAAGAACAGATAACCCTCTTATGTCCACTGTGTTTGTATATTTTATGTATGAGTTTAAAAAAAAACATACCAATGATCTGAATAAATTAATGTATAAATTAATTAACTTGAGCTATTTTATGTTTGTTTACCAGCAGAAAGTTGCATATGCCTAGAAACAACCTGTAATAGTGTTTAAAATGGTCATACTTTATGATATGGCATTTATCACATGTGCATCAGTGATATGGTGCTCTAATATGATCTGGTGTTGTGTTTAATTTGTGCAGGGTGCAGGTTGGAAAGTTGTTGCTACCTTTGAAGGAAACTTCCCCAACAGAATTAAGCAGCTTCCATTGGACAAGCATTTTGACATAAACAATGTTAAACGTGTATATTTTCATCCCTGTGCTTTTGTACTAGCTTAAATTCCTTTTTTTTCATATGCCTAATTCTTTGTTCGTTACCTTGCCTCCTAGATTGTGCTTGAAGCTGATGGCTATCAGCCATATTTAATATCTCCTGAGAAAGGTCTGAGGTCCTTAATAAAGTGTGTACTAGAACTTGCTAAAGAACCATCAAGACTTTGTGTAGATGAGGTGAATTTTCTTTTCTATTTGTGGTATATGGCTTTTACCTCTTTGACATAACCTCCACTTTGCTTCATTGTTAATTATGTTAGCAAATATCTGTAAACTTTATGTTTTATGCGAATGTTTCTTACTGTTATTTAAACAGGTGCACCGTGTTCTCCTGGATATAGTTTCAGCTTCAGCAAATGCTACTCCAGGACTTGGTAGATACCCACCCTTTAAGAAAGAGGTACTATTTCAATCTAATGTTTCCATCGCAGAACAATGTTCACTTCCTTGCCACAGGCAGTTTTTTGTTAGATTTCTGACACGTGTGAAAACATTCAACTTTCATTGTGTCATTCAAAAAAAGGTGGTTGCAATTGCATCTGCTGCCTTGGAAAATTTCAGGACTGATGCAAAGAAGATGGTTGTTGCACTAGTTGATATGGAACGGTCTTTTGTTCCTCCACGACACTTTATTCAACTTGTGCAACGCAGGTTTGTTGCTATTCCTAATAAATTCATTAAAAAAAATCTTTGAGGATTTTCTGCCTCTTCAATTAAGTTATATTTGTCCATTTTCTTGCATGGATGATCAATTATAATGATAAAAGGCGGACATGGTTCTTCAACCTATCTCCTATTATTAAAATATTATAATTACCAGACATAGGTGAAGGTTCCTTGCAAGGAGCAATTTTGCAATCATTTTAGAAATATTTGTTTTTTATTGCCGGAGGATGGTGATTTCATTCACAACATCCATGAATTTCTTTTTAAATCTCAAAGTGCTTCTAGTCAGTTATATTTTTACAAATGTTAGGTGATCCTTCTAAACACATTCCTTTTGGCCGGAAGGTATTAGAAACTGAGATATAATTGTAGACTTGTATTAAATATTAATTTGCTTGAAAAATTATTCTTGGATTTTTTTTTAAGATCATTTGTTTAGATACTTGGGTTCTATAATGATTTCTCTAAATGAGAAGATCAATATGCTTAAACCTTTGTTTATAATAATTTGCAATTTATCCAACTGAAAGGTTTACATTCATCAAGATCCAAATTCTTACTTGTAGTTTAGAATGATTCCATATTGGCAATATGTGAGATCCATTGGTGGTCCTCCATCAGATATACAATCTTCAAAACACCTCATCATGCCTATAGGATTAATTGCGCTCTGATTTCAATTGTAATAAACAACCCAAATCAGAGAATTGACCATAATTTAGTTACACTCAACAAATGGCTCAAAATGCTTAAATGCCAAGTTAACAATAGTTCACCCAGTTAAACTTATGAACCTTCTTCGTCTTTGTTTAATTCAATAAGCATCCATGAATTTCCCCGACTCTCCATGTGGGTCTAAACTAGTTCGTCAGATATTCAAGCTTTTGCTTTTATTTTCCAAGCATTTGTTTTTGCTTTTCTTTTAGTTATTTTCTTTCCACATTTGTATTGTATCACAATCATACTGGCAGAACTCTGACCATCATTGACATGGTTGATAATTGGTTTATCAAATGTTTTTAACCTTTTTTTAAAAAACATTCCTTGGTCTCACCACACAAAAATTCTATTTAAAATGATTTTATTTTTTTTCTTTAGTAGAGGATTATTGTTTTAAGAAATGTTTCTCTTGTTCATCTGGATCTTAAATCTATTAAAACTTCATGTTAAGCTTCTAATAAAATAAAGTGTTAGCAGAATGGAGAGGCAACGACGTGAGGATGAACTGAAGTACCGGTCATCAAAGAAGGCAAATGAAGCAGAGCAATCAATACTAAACAGAGTTAATCTATGATACCTCCTTCCCTTCACTTTTATACTGTATAATTTTGGGAGTGAAGATTTTAGATTTAGTAAAGAAGTTACATTAAATTTTCTTTTAGTAGTCTAACATATTTTGAACATTTTTTTTTCAATGATTAACTAGGCATCAAGCCCTCAGCCTGGGACTCAGCAGACAGTTGGTAGCTTGAAATCAATGAAAGACAAAACAAATCAATCAGATAAAGATGCAAAAGAGAGCTCATCCTTGCAGATTGCTGGACCATCTGGAGAAATAACAGCAGGTTATCCACCACCTTTAAAGTTACATGTATAGTCTTATTCATGTTTTTATGTAGAAAACCATAAAATAACAATCAAGGGATACCAGATAGAATCTGGGGTTAAAAAAACATTGAATTGCAATATGTTGTGAAATATAGAGGGTCCTAATACCTCTAACATTCATGTTCATTCAAATAACAAAATGGTTTTAACATATAAGGCTCTTGCCAATGCTTAGTCTAGAGAAGATCTTGGTATGGCATGATGGCCATACCATTCCAAGATTTTCTTTCCTTGACTCCAATCGTGCTGACTGGTCACCTAGGTTGCAATGGAGCAAATTTCAAATTGCACTGTGGGTTAAATATGCCAATTAACTTCCTGCTATTTCAAATTGCACTGTGAGTTAAATGTTCATATTTTATATTTCACTGTGATTCCTTCTCTTTGTTTTCACTGTCTAGTTTCTTCTATATTTGTCAGTGGTTTCTACTGTCAATATGCCAATAAGCTAGTCATATCAACCTTCTGTTTGTCAATATTATGTATGAGCTGGTGTGGTTCAACCAAATTGGCTCCATACCAGACGTTTCATAATTTTAAGTAACTTATTAATCATGTTTTCTACTTAGTCAGTAATATAGGATCTGCATTATGGAAATTATGTTAGGTTGCTTTGATTTATAGGGTGGTTGCTGAAAAAAAGTGGAAAAGCAAGTGGCTGGAGCAGGCGATGGTTTGTCCTCAATGAGAAAAGTGGAAAAGTTAGTTAAATACTGTTGGAACACCATGGTGCCTTTTGTCGAACTGTTTATGTTCTGGATAACGATCAAACTTTGATTGCTCTTTCAGCTTGGATACACTAAAAAACAAGAAGAAAAGCATTTTCGAGGTGTTATCACTTTAGAGGTAATTGTTCCTTCTAGATGATCCTGTACAGTTTCATGTGCACGTAAATTTCTTAAACTATTGTTTTTCCCACAGAAATTTGTTAATCAACCCACCCCCAAGTTAAGCATATGCTAGTAACAATTGAGTGCTATGATAACAAGCAAAACAGTTGCTGACATAGATCTGCACACTCTTCAACTAACTTGCTTGAATGACATGCCTATTTTATAAACGCCTGCAATTAACAACTTTCTGTCTGCAGGACCCTTGATATTTGAAAGAAATTCTACTCATTACAGATCTTGCAACATAATTGTGTGTTAAAGTAATTGATGTGTGATCTGACTTATTGGAGTTTCTGTTGCAAACATATCTGACTCAATGGGAAAGCAATTTCAGATTTTAATACCCTCATAAGCATATGCTTGATAATTCCAGAGAACGAATTTCATAAGAATTTCCATCTTTGTACCATCCTCTTCTAGTTTGTCCTTTTTCTTGGCATAGAAAGACATGTATTTATATTTTAAAATTCTTATCCTGAATATAAAAACCAATGTCCTTAGGTAGACTAACTGCAAGTAGTTTTGTGGAAGTTTTAATATCTAGATACAAGGGTTTGGGTTTCTCATAAGTCATAGCTATCATTTATGGTTTTATTTTATCCTGTGATTCCTGGTGGACATCGCAAAAAAATTGTGACTGTATTGGCTTTATGCATTCATCTTAATATATGAGAATTAAATAGGTAGCTTGTGCAGATGAACATATACCAATTTTCTTTCATGACTAAGTCCTTACACCTGCAGGAGTGCAACATTGAAGAAGCTTCAGAAGAGGAATCTCTTAAGAGTTCCAAAGAGTCAAAGAAGTCAAATGGATTAGATAAACTTTCAAGTCTAGATTTTAAGCTAACTAACAAAGTTGCTTACAAGACAGTGCTTAAAGGTATCTGGAGAGTGTGTATTTGATTTGTGATACTTTTACCTCATTTAATATATGTTTCCTGTGCAATTAATATGTGCTTGAGCTTGCAGCGGAAAGTGCATTAATTTTGAGAGCTGAGAGCATGGTTGACAAAGTTGAATGGGTGAATAAGATAATGAATATTTGCCAATCTTCCAAGGAAATGCCTTCTAAAGGCTCATCTGGTCTTGAAGCTAGTCCCTCGATGAGACAAAGTCATTCAGATGGTTCACTAGTAAGTCTTGACTGCCAGATTTCTATGTTCAGGAGAATGTTACCAAAATTAATTTAATTTTTCATGGAGACCCCAGCATATAATAGACCTATTTGATCTTGTGGTTTCTCTTAGCAAAATTCCAATAAAAATAGTTTTACAAGCCTAGAAAACTGGTACGTACAGAAAAATTTTTCCACCAAAACAGTGTTGCTTGAATCTACATAGGCAAAATTTTGATTTGACTGTTTATGAATATCCACTTATGAAGTCATTACTGATCACAGATGTCATTGCTGATCATAGATCCATAAATATTTACAAGCCAAACAATGTTACTTAAATGATGCTTTTTTAGCATGACTTTTAGTGCCATCCTAACTTTCTTAGGAAAATTTGGATTTGTAGGACACTATGGCTAGAAAGCCAGCTGATCCAGAAGAAGAACTTAGATGGATGTCACAAGAAGTCCGTGGTTATGTCGAAGCTGTTTTGAATAGTCTTGCTGCAAATGTTCCAAAGGTAAGTGATTATTTTAGGACTATTTAGTCTAGCTTGAATATTATGAAATCCTTTTGACATGCCTTTCATTTTGCTAAGCAGGCTGTTGTGCTTTGCCAAGTGGAGAAAGCTAAGGAAGACATGCTCAACCAGCTATATAGTTCTATAAGGTTGAATGAATGCTTTCTTTTTACATCTTGTTGGGGAAATTTGCACAGCTAAAGGAAAATAAAAGGAAAACTTTCTTCATTATAACCACAAAGTGCACACTTCAGTTCCATGTTAGATTGCAAATATGTTAGCGGAAATCACTGCTTTGTTCATGTGATATGAAAATTAATAACTATCACACTAGTTTCCAGTTAATGATCTGGTTGCTGGGGATTCAAGTTGTCAGGAGTTTCAACTTAACCGGTAGTTTGTCTGCAGTTTTTCATTCATTAATGTGTTGCATTAGTGTGTCATATTATCTACTCATACCTGTCTACTGATAGACAATAGGAAGTTCATTTGAAACTTCCGAATTCCGATATAATTAGAGAGCATCTTTCCAAGTATTACATATGGGGTTCTTGGGGATCTCCACCTATTTCCCTGCTTCTAAGTAGTAAAAATGTGATAAAGAAGTTTGCAAACAACTTTATCTTGAACTCTTTGGTCATGTGCCGATTCTTTATGCATATCACAACAAAGAGTGTGGTTACAGTAATAGACCAGTGGGTCTTGTTCAACATTGTCATAAAGTTGGTCTTTTGTATTACTATCTATCTGAAAGGCCATCAACTTTCTGGAAGAATCAAAATTCTCTTTTTTCCCTGTATATATGCAAAAACAGATCGATTATAATCAACTACAGCTAATCCCAACTGCTTGCTGTTTAACATTCTCTGATGACTTTTTATATGATCCTTTAATGAGGTTTTAAGGTCAAAATTTTCTTGCAGGATAGTAACTATTATTTTCATAGGCTAGGTAATTCTGGTGATGTTTTTTGGAATCTTCATACAAAAATTTCTCTGATTTATGTCTTTGAGAATCCGTTCCACTTGCTATTGCCTATCAGAAGCTTCAGACAAATGTGAAGTGCGGTATCAAGTTTGCACTTGCAATTGCAGGTGCAGACAATGATATCCAGTTAATCTATAGTAATAGAGCTTAACATTTTTTTCATTTGGAATATATTGTTTGGTATGTGAATTCTCTGTGACCAGCCTTTTATTACTTGGGACATAGGATGATATAATATATATATATAGGCTAATTCTGTTTCACAATTTTTCTGTTGAGTATTTCAACTCAAAGGAAAGTACATAACTTCTCATTAATGTGCGAATTCAATACTTGGTATTCTTCCTATTTCCATATAGTGCTCAAAGCATAGCAAAGATTGAAGAACTACTCCTAGAGGACCAAAATGTGAAGCGTCGACGAGAGAAATTCCAAAAGCAGCAAGCTCTGCTTTCAAAGATTACACGCCAGCTAAGTGCTCATGATAACCGACCATCAGCAGCTAGCTGGTCTAATGGTGACACTGAAATAGGTATACTTTTTGTCAGTGATCCTACTTTGATTTGTCAATTTAATGTGTGAAAATCTCTACTTATACTTCCGGCCTTACCTTAAAAGAGGGGCTTTGGTAATTCTCTTTTGCACTACATTGATTGCTCAGACCTGTGAAGATCTGATATTTTGAAGACATTGATTACATTAAAGCTGAAATTTTTATTTTTGCAAACAGAACAACATGATTAAAATTCTGCTATTGCTATTATTATCCTTCTTGAAATTTTCGTTTGGTAACCTGTGAAGATTATCCATGGTGAACAACTTACCTAAACCATTTTCTCTTGCTGTGCAGAAAGCAGCCCAAGGAGAAATGCTGCTTCAGGCGATGATTGGAGATCTGCCTTTGACGCCAGTGCAAAAGGACCAGTCAGTGACTCTTTCAAGGGGTCACCCAGATCAAAAAGTGCTGATAGCCGTGGTAGTTCCCGATACAGTGACCAGGCCCAGAATGGTGACACCAGTCTGAATTCTGATAGTCGACGGACACCAAACAGATTACCTCCACAACCACCACACTAAGATTCTCTACTAGGCCGCTAAGTTGCGACGAGAACACACTAACCTTCTCTTGTCTCTTGCATTTGCATCATCTGGTTCAAGTAAGAGTAGCAAAACTAATGGATCTTTCTACCCAATCTACAATTTACATTCTACATTTTATGTTGCAATTTGTTTAAAATTCCGGCCGCTCCAGTTCATTGATCATGGAGTCAGCTGAGCTAGAACGCATTCAATCATTTGGTATATCAATTTTTTTTAGTTCTTTGTGCCCAATTACCTTTTGGTTTTTATTCCAGAATTTAATACTGCTTGGAGACCGAGTAATATATTAAGGAATTTTTTGCCACTTCCTTAAAAGTCCTGAAATTTGAAAATCATCAAAATACCTCAAGAAAACTCTATATCGCTAATTTACCTATTACAATAACGGCATTGAAGCCATTCTATGTATATATCATATAACCTTTTCGTCCAACCGCAAGATTTTGTGAAGCCAGAATCCATCTATATATAAATCAACTCAACTTATCGCATTGTTAACAGTACGTTTGAAGAAATTGCTAAGAGATTTTTTTTTCACTTTAATGTCACATTACTTTTTTATTTTCTCTAAGCTTTCTCAATGTTATTTGTAATATCTTTGTCTTCTTAATAATAAAAAGTACACTTCAGGCTCATAAAATTTAATTAGTCGTTCACTTCTTTCATCTGACATTATTCTAGTAAAGGAAGATAACTCTTACCCCGGAAACCCTTGCAAAAGGTGATAAATACATTTCGTAGACATTGAGAATCAATCTCATGACCTTTAAAACAACACCACGTACATGTAAATACCAACTATATCAACCCATGGCTTTCATCCAACATAATGATTATACTTTTGATTAACAATTCACTGCTGCAATGCCAATTTATAAATAACTGAACGCCTACGTGACATCCAATATAATGAGGAATTCTTGGTTCTCTCTGATCGTTATGACAAAATTAAAACCCTCAACCTACACTACTCCCCTTCTCATCACCTTGGCCTAAACCACAAATAATCTTAAGGAACCGATTTAATCCTTCCAAGGATCATCCTCTGTCCTCACCTCCGATGGTTCGATCACTTCTGTCTCTGCTGTCTCAGAACTGACTTGAGAGCTCGTTGACTCGACATCAGCTTCTTCTGCTGCTCCCTGTGAGTCTGTTCTTCCCCACCTTCCACCAAGTGCAATGGCCATCATCTCATAGATCTTGTTTCCCAGTTCAGCAGGACTGTCAGGCTGAGGAATAAATAAATCTTGGTTATTGATGAAATTGGAAATTTTCTTTAAAAAAAACAATGTTATATTTGATAAGCACAGAAGTCTGGATAGAAAATATCAGTATCCACAGAAAAAAAAATTACAGATGATATGACTTGATGAACAGATGTGAATGAAAGAGGTCGAGCTGTGACTCACACTATAACCACTGGATATTAGTGCTGTGTCGTATAGTAAATCCACGGCTCTCTTTGCTTCTGCACTGCTTGGGTCATTCTTGCAGGCAGCCTGCAATGGAATATCAGTATCAAATAACCACTCCAGATTTTGTGTTAGTTGTTGAAGTCCAATGAATATATGTTGAGTAGATCAGACATCTTACATTCAAATCTTTCACGATGGGATGATCAGGATTGATTTCTAAAATTCTCCTCCCTCGCATGAACTCCAAGCTCGATGTGTCACCGAGTGTCTGTGCTTTCATTAGTCTATAGACCACAAAACACTTTTGTTGGAATACAATTTTTTTTTCCAATACAAAAAACAGAAGACCACAATAAAATCAGCTTATGATGGATATGTAAGATAAATAAATAATACCTTTCCATGTTTGCTGACCAACCAAACTTGCCAGAAACAAGTACACAAGGAGACGAGCTTAGCCTTTTAGAAATCTGGACTTTTGCTACCTTGTCACCAAGCTGCTGTTTCATCCAGTCACAGAGAAGATTGTACTCTTGCTTTTCTTCTCTTTCCTTCACCTCATCTTCATCTCCTGTATCGAACATTTCCATCAGCTCAGCACATAAGAGTTAAAAAACCATAATATAAAATCAAATATCAGTAGCTCCAAGAAAGCACAAAAAATGGGGGAAAATAACCTAATTCAAGGTCTTCTTTGCTTATGTCAACAAACTTCTTTTCTTTGTATGTCTGGAGATTTTGTATGGCGACTTCATCAATGGGTTCCACAAGATACAGTACCTGTAGATCAGATGTGATTACTTGAAAAGAAAAGAAAAAACCGTGAAGATAAAAGACATCTACTCAAAACATTTAAAAACTAACACCTACTTCAATATCCTTTTGGACAAGTTTTTCCAGAAATGGGGCAGTCTTGGCACTTTTGAGGCTGTCAGTTGCCAAGTAATATATAGCATTTTGGTTTTCACCCATACTTTCAACATATTGATCCAAGCTTATCAATTCTTCCTCACTCTTGGAAGAGTAAAAGCGCAGCAATGGAGTCAACCGCTTGTGGTTTCCAGAGTCTTCGATACAACCCAATTTTAGAAGCTTGCCAAAATTCTCCCAGAACTTTTTATAGTCCTGCAAGTGAAAAAACATGACTATTGGTGCCTAAGATAACATATGAAAGTACTACATAGTCCCAACTATCAACCTCTTTATCTTCGTTCTCAGATAACTCTTGAATCATGTCAAATGTCTTCCTAACAAGTCTCTTTCGCATAATCCTTACCTGAAAGACAAAAATACAAAGTGGTAGTAAAAAAGGCAAAATTTTTGTTCCATATAGCAAAATCCCATTTTACTTGGATGAAAATGATTGCTACATACATAAAAAATAAACTTACAATTCGACTTTCTTGAAGGATTTCACGTGAAACATTGAGAGGAAGATCATTCGAATCAACTACACCTTTCACAAAACTTAAATACCGAGGAAACTGTAATTTCAAATAAATCATCAGCACATTTGAGAAAGATATACAAATTGTTAAGATTTTAGAAATAATATACTTACAAAGGAACAAACTAATTTAAACTTACCAATTCACCATCAAAATCGTCTGAAATAAACACTCTCTTGACATACAAGCGGATGTTTTTGGTCTTGGGATTTATTATATCCTCATTATTTAGAGGGGCCATCCCAGGTACATAGAGCACACTTCTAAATTCAACCTCACCCTGTTCAGTTTACAAAAGCATGTCAAATTTAACTCATTGATCCTGTTTTTGTCTTTCAGAAGTTTTTTCACAATGTGTTGTCATCCATACCTCAGTGGTGAAGTGTGTGTAAGAAAGAGGATCCAGGAACTCATTGAATGTCTTCTTGTAGAATTCATTATATTCATCTTTCTCAACTTCCTTGGGATTTCGCATCTGATACATAACAGTGATGAGACTCTAATTAGTCTTACAGGAAAAATAGAACACACTGACATAAGGAGTTGAGGGCCATGGGTAGTAAACTCTGAAAGGCAAATTATTGAACCTACCCATATAGGTTTGGTCTCATTTGCCAATTCCCAGTCCCAATACTTCTCAGTTACAGTTTTCTTCTTCTTTTCACCCTGCCAATAAGCAGAAAATAAGATCTTGGATTATAAATAAAAGAAACTAAATCACACTGTAGAATCCCTACTTCAGGCTTGGGCTCCTCTCCTTCTTTCAATTCCTCTTCTTCCTCAACCTAGCCAATATAATCAACCCAGATAATATAGGCAAAAAGCCAAAGAGAAAAC
>JBAMIB010000053.1:4267660-4282499 GCA_037177415.1 Kaempferia rotunda | reverse complement strand
ACACTTTCCGATCGCCAGTAGGAAATGGAGATAGAGAAAAAGTAAAATAAAGATTTGATCTATATAAATTTATGGACAAGACGATCTGATCTCCAGTTACTAGGCTACTAGAGGAAGGGAGTGATTTAGTTGTGGAAAGGAGTGGGTCAGTGGAGTGTTATTTATGAAGTTGAGAATCCTATGGAAGGGATTGCTACATCCCACTATACGATTATTATTATTATTATTATTATTATTATTATTATTATTATTATTTTTATTTAGGGCCGGCTAACCTCTGAGTCCTGTCCGTTTTACTGGCGACGGCGGCAGCCCAAGCGCCCCACCTCGCTGCCCTGATTCACCGCCGGTCTTGAATACCTTCGACCCAGCTTCGTTCGTAGCATCTCTCGCAGGTTTGCTCTAACTCATAAACCTAACTTAACTGCCTTCTTCTTTATGCCCTATCCCTTTCTCACACATCTGTTTGCAATTTACCTTCTTAGTTTGTGACTTCGCATTGAGAAACTTTGTCGGTTTGCGTTATTTTGATGTGAAAATTTTGAGCGTTGTTTTAGGGTAACAAACAATATCAGGGTCGGGTTTGCTCCTACCCTGTCAGGTTACAGTCCAAACCATTTCTTTTTCATATGTATCTTATACCGTTTACATTTTGATTTCGTGACAAGAATTTCAGTCTGCGTTAGATAGGTTTTGTTTCTATGCATGACCCCACCTGATCCAACCCCTATAATGACAATGCCATTGTTTTAATATTTATTGCTTGTAGATTTCTTTCCGTCTAGTGATCTTGCTTCTGTTTATGTATTTCAACCGCTAACTTGTAGTAGATAGATGCCCATTTTAGTAGTGATTTCGCTTATCAATTGGCATTTAGATGATATCAATTCATTAAGAGCTAAGTTAGGTGGTAAGTATTGCTGATGTAGAATAGAGGGTAAAGCCGTAAAGCTAGCTGCTGTTATATACATTGCTTAGGAGGAAAATTGGATTATTTGATAAAATGAAGAACATTCAAACATGTTATGTTAGTGTTGCCTTTGCTAACATGGGAATAGCTTCTTAGAGTGTTTATGATTATATAATTGATAATTCTGGTAACCTTTTGTCTCACCCTGGAATTTTGTTTCAGGTTGTTTGCTGAGGCTGGCCTTTGTAAACATGGCTGAGCTTCTTTTTGAAGACATCTTTACTTTGACAAGAATAGATCCAGATGGTAAAAAGTTTGATAAAGGTATGCTACATGCTCTCATGTTATGTCACAGATGTTATACCTTATGGTTTATGATTTGTGAGATTCATGTTTTGATCGATTGAACGAGTGTCAGAAGTGCTTTATTTATTTTGAACTATGGACGGTGAGAAAAGAAATTTCTTAGCTGAATATTTGCAACAAGAACTGGAGGTGGTACTTTGTGCCATGAATTCAATGTGCCTAATTAGTTGGTATTGTTATGTTAGATAATGGTTTGTTCTGTTGGCAATTGTGGTTATTGGTTGGAATCTTTGTGTATTTGGTGCAGAATTAAATGGCTATAAAACCTGTATAGCAAACTCTTATATTATCAGTCCAGAAGATGCAAAAACTTCCAGGTGAAGTGGAGTGAAATATGTTGAGGTTTTATTTCCGTCAAGCGTTGTCAGAGCTTCTCTACCGTAACAATGCTATGCCTATTTCCCTAAATCTCAAAGCTTGGTCTGATAAGTTCCATATAATAATGCCTTTTTTGCGCATGGATTTCGATTCCCACATCTTAAATTCCTTGATATTTCTTTGCAGGTTCCAAAGGCACCCTTTTTAACTAGCCCATCCCTAGCTTTAAGAAGTTTGGCTGCCATTTTTTGTTTGGTTACACAATCCTTCCTATTTATATATGAAAAGTTCTAATTTTCAACTCTCAAGTATATGATTTGGAATTAATATTTGTATGGCAAAGGAGATTGGATGATGGTTGTTTAGTGATTAGTGTATTGGAATATACATAAAATTTGTGATTTTAATATACTAGTATGCTCCTAGACTCATCATTACTGTGTATGCCTCTTAGATCCTATCTCTCTATTGAATTATACACATTATATTGCTAGTCATGTTCAAATCTTTTAAATAGATATATATTTTTTTAAAACTTCCATTGTCTCTTACCTCTTTAATTTTAATCAACTTGCCTTGTTTAAGTATAGTATTTATTTGTTGTCTTCAAACATGGCTATGCCATTATAATGTAATTTTTTTTTTCTCATTTTGTCATCTATTGGAGCAGATCTAATTGCACCCAAATGGTAGTTTTTTTTTTAAACTTTTTTTTCAGTTAATCCCACATGCCATTTTAGTATTAACCTCTCCTACTTCAACTTTTTAGACCTGTTGTTTTCCAATTGCACAGCACTCCATTTAAAATATTTTCTTTTAAGAAAATGTTGCCACATAGGTTCATATACTAAACTCAACATGACACATTTGAATATTCATAATATTTTCATAGGACTATTGTGTGTATATAGTTGCAAAGAAGGTTATCACATACTTTCATCTAGTTTGACATTGTCTTAAGCTTTAGCTTCACTGCATGTGAGAAGTTTATTCAACTGTAGTATTTTTATGTAGATTCTCTTTCACTATTTAGCATGTACCTGATATTGTTTTATTCATCATTAACTTGCAAGAAAATATTATGCAAGTGCCTTGTCATGAAGTGTTTGTAATCAATTCAGAAGGTGTCATCTAATAAATAATATGATAGATTTAGAATAACAACTCTAATTAAGTTCCATTACAGCATGTATCTACGAAAATTATATTCAATGGCTCAATTTTTTTATTTCAAGTTGGTTATGTTTTGTGATAGTGGTACATTGGTCTAACATGAAGCAACAAACTCTTGTTGTAGTTTCTCGGATAGAAGCACACAGTGAGCAGTTTGATATGTTCATGCATCTAGATTTGAACACTGATATTTATCCACTTCAGGCTGCAGATAAGTTCACTATGGTTTTATCCCCAACACTCAATTTGGATGGAACCCCTGACACTGGCTACTTTATGCAGGTATATGTTTTGTTGTTGGTTTTCTTTATTTGATCTTTTAAATTTTATCATGAAGGTGATTAAGGCCCCAGATAATATAGCTGTTTTCTCTTATTTTTCTTTTCCTTCATCTCCTTTCTTCAACCTCCAATTTGCCATCATATCATTCATTGGAACACCAAAATGGTACCTAACTTTTTCGTTCTAGCCAAAAACTAAAACTTCTTGATATTTATCTCTTCCTTTTTTCATGTTACAATAATCGTTAAATTGATCCTTGCTAACTTTACATTTTATTATACAATTGTTGGGTCAATTGGTTTTATCCTCAGGGTAACAGAAAGTCACTTGCAAACAAATTTGAGTATGTGATGCATGGAAAGCTGTACAAAATTTCAGAGGAGGCTTCTGGAGGACATAATGTTAAAGTGTATGTTGTATTTTGTTTTCTTTTTCTAGAAATATTCTTCTTTCTTTTTTATTTAGTCATAACCAAACGCATAGGTAGGAGAAAGTTTCCTTTAAGTCTCTACGACTTTCCCCATTGCTGGATGATAACTGGAAACCGCCATGAAGGTGAGCTGATATTGAGATAGCCCCCACATTAGCCACTTGTAAAATTTACTTCAAACGACTGGGCTGTACACTTGGATTCACAACCATCTCAGGATACTTGTACCTGACTCCTTGCAAGTTGCGAGTAACATAAGTTTTGTATTTACCTGGAACCCATTCAATCATTCTCTTCAACTTCATTTATTTGCCAAATATTATTCTGGCTCATCTGGTGGTGGAATTTTGTAAATCAAGTGGTTTGCTGAGCTTTGATAACAAAATAATATGTCTAATGTTAACAATACTAAAATGCATATGGAAACATTGTCCAGGTTATGCACTAGATTTGTCTTATAGTTCAGTGTTCATGCGGTTCTCACTGCTTTCTTTTACTATTGTCTTTCTTCAGAGAAATATATGCCTCGTTCGGAGGACTACTGATGATGCTCAAGGGTGAGTGGGTGACCCCTCCAATGCAGCTCAATTTGAATTGGACCAGAGACTCTTTCTTCTGATAAGAAAAGTGTAATTTATATGTTTCTCAACTCGAACTACTCTTCATCTTGAGGCTAGATAATGACTTGGCTTTTGAAACGCATGGAAAAGTTATGGAGGCTACTTGTTTCTTTGGATTCTGTATGATGTGAGCTTGGATTTTTTTTTTTCTTTTTTTTGTTATAAAACTAATTTTCTGGCAAGTCTGGTTAAAGGTTATGCAGACACGGTGCTGATTCATCTCATTTTATTATAAATCTAAATTAATGATGTTTTTTTTGTTGAAGATATTGATTTGATAGTTTCTAGTTTCTGTTTCCTATTAGCATTTTGTAAAATTTTATAGTAATATATTAAAGCACAGTTGATTTTTATTAAAAAAAATATCAAAGAAATATGTGAAATATATACAATATTTCACGTACGTTTAAATTGCTCTATCAAGCTATGTTTTGCAAAACCAAATTCGACATTAAAAAGATTTAGTTTATTTCTTCTCATTAGAATTCAACAATGTGAAGTACTAAATTAATATAAAGGTGATAATAACGCTATGTTTATTTTTTTAATCATTCAAGGCTTCAAGTTTTTTATAATTCAAGTTGTTTTCACATTTAAAAGTATTTTGTTCAGAAAAAAAAATGAAAGGGATTTGATTTAGCCATTTAAGATAGGAGAATAAGAGCATATTCCATTACTAATTATTCGGTTTGAATTATTGCATAAAATTTAACGATAGTTTACCTAACTTTTGTTGTGCGACCCAAGGTATGCCATGTCACTTTTGGACCCACCAGATCAGCCAATCAAACGTCCGGTAGTTTTCCGAGACTACAAACCGGGTTGATGTACCCTCTCCCACATCCGCGCCGTCAGCAGTCGGCCATCGGGCGTTCTCTTGGTGAACAAGTCAGGATCCCCTACAATTTCCATTTCAAACTGTGGAAGACAAAACGCAACCTGTCCCATCCAACGGTTCTGATGTGAGTTCCAGTTATAATTATGGAGCTGTTTGCAGCGGATGGAGGGGCCATGTCCATATCTGCTAATTGGATCCACTAAGATCACGCTGCTCTCGGCGCCGTTCTCCGGCTTCGTCGCTGCGTCTTCCTCTTCCTCCTCTCGCTAGGGTTTCAATCTGCCCTCACTCAAAGCACCGCCATTCCTACTTCTCTCCCCTTTACGAGATCCATTTCTGACTGAAACCTAATCGTCGTGTACGCTTCTAGGATGCCCATGGATGGCTCCGGAGGCGACGGCGCCGGTACTCCTACGTCGGAAGTGACAACGACGACGGCGAACCATGGACTTATCGGTGGCTCTCCTCCCCCGTTCCTTAGCAAGACATACGAGATGGTGGATGACCCGGCGACGGATGCGATCGTGTCGTGGGGGCCGGCCAACAACAGCTTTGTAGTGTGGAACACAGCAGAGTTCGCCAGAGTTCTTCTCCCCAAGTTGTTCAAGCATAATAACTTCTCCAGCTTCGTCCGTCAGCTTAATACCTATGTATGCCTCTTTCACGAGTACTTTAATCGTTCTGGTTTTGTTCTCCAAATACTTAAGGCTGTAATAGATCTTGTCCTATTTTTTTTGTCAGCGGCTTGTTGTTGGTTCGATTGGTAGAATAAGTGGGAAATAGTAGTTGGAAGGTTCTTAGAAAAAAAAAATGAAATCTCAGTCTGAGTTGGGATAATACGATTTACTGCGTGAATACATATCGAACACGCATGAACAACTCAATAACTTTATAAAGTGGAAATTATGCTCTCATCCTCTGTCATGAAGATGAAAAGATTTTTTTTTTTAAATTTTTTTTGCAGTCATAATTTTAGTTCGTCAAGCTGGGAATATATCCATAAGTTTCACGCTGTCTGACTTCGGTGTTGAGATTTTACATGTTTTTCTTGTCCAAGTATCCATACTTGTTCGAACAGGCATTTATTAGGGGGTGTTTGGATCACGGAAACCTCTTGGATTTGCGGGGATATAGGGGCACAAATAGTGTGTGGCTCATTAGATTTAACATTTCAGACATTTACATGTGCATCTAATCTCCTATGGTATCAAAGAGGTCAGAAAATGGTTGAATGATTGCTATGAAAGGAGGTGGTAATCCTTCTTCCGCTGATTGCAAATGTTCAATTGAAATATTCAGACTAAAACAACTTTCTAAATTTTATGTGCACATGAACAAAACAAAATATTCATGCTATACCTTTCATTTATCCTAGTCTCTGTATATCTACCAAAGATACATATGATAATATGGAGTTCTTTGTTTATTATATATTGTACCATGGATTTGCTAAAAGATAAACCTTTATAATTAATATGAATTATTTAGCAAAAATCGAGGTCTGAAATCCTGCCATATGTATCAGCTAGTGATAGCTATCTGCGTCTTGATAAACTTGATGGACTGCTACTGTATTATTTGAATCTGTAAAGTTATGACACATTTATATTGTTTGGACTGTGCTAAAGTAGGTACCAACTTTTCCATTGGAGCATTTATTCTTTCAAAGCTGAGGAGGGTTCAACAGTCTCATGCCAGCCTAGTTTTAACTTTGGCATTCAATTATTTTTCATTGATTGTGATCCTAGATACCATCAAGGTTACAATCCTAGCTGGATAATGCTATTGGGAAATCATATTGGTTGAAACTAACAAAAAATCATCTTGTCATTCATCCTCTAACATCATGAACACGTTTACCATCTCAATTAATTTAAGTATGAATTAGCACGTTGATGTCAACAATTTTCTTGCAATTCTAGTAGTGCAAATATATTGGTTCTTCATTCAATTTCAGGACATTTAACTCGAGCTTGGAATGTCATTTTAGCTAACCTTCTCAGAGTTTGTTTGACTAGGGCATCAAAATGGACAACTTGGACCCATTAACCATTCCTTCCTTTAGATCTTGCAACAAGTTTGGCATCATTGGGTCAAGTTGCCTGGAGATTTGGATTGAGATATGACTATGCTAACAATTTAGGGATAATGAGGAGAATAGCGAGTTCATGGAGGATGATAATATAGGTTATAATATGACTGACCAATGTAGCACTTGGTACCAGTCAGTATTATGCCTGCTATGTGAAGACTTTCTGTACTAAGCAATACAATCCATTTTTTGAAACCAAGCTTAATAGTCATATTATCCCACACAAACGTTCATTCTGTCATCTTTGAGACACTGGAGGGATCATCTTATTTAACTAATCAGTTAAAGCATGGCTACTATAGTTATGGCATTACAATTCAAGTATTACAAATAGACTCATTAAGTTGCATCTATCATACATCACTTTGTCCTTGTTGATTTGACTTTTGTTGGAGATAACTTGGACTGTCAAGCTAATACAGTTAATCAGTTCAAAAAGTGAAATGCTCCTGAAAAGATGATTAATCAATCAATCATGACATTTGGAGCTACCAAAAAAAAAGTTGATGCAATGAAAAGTGATGCAGTTAATTTTAGTAATAGTAGTGATATAACTTTGCATATTGGGGAATAAGATTCATGTAATCTCCCTAAATATTTGATGATGAGGATTGACCAAATACAGATCATTATCATTATCATTATTATTGAAAACGAGTAGACTTAGAAAAATAAAGTTTTGACCTGAACAGAAATGTATAAATTTTCTACCCGAGTAATATTTGCTTAGAATTATTATATTTTCTTATGATGTTATATTACCTGTTGGGTTACGTGAAAATTTTTGGTGAGAGGCAAGGAGGTTTTATCTTTTAGCCTGTAGTGCTATGGCCATTTTCAATGCTAATGGATTTCTTCTGCATTTCCTTAAGTTGATCAGTGAGATCTATTCTTGGAATAAGCTTTCTTCAGTGCTGACTGACGCCACATTCATCACACTGATATGTCACTAATAAGGTTTCATTCCACAGGAGTTCGATAACCTTGATTGGAATAAAACTTTGAATCTTGCTTTAGTGATATTCTAGATTCTGGCCATGCTCTTTATGAATGTTTACTTGTTTCTATGTGATTGTCAAGGCTATTAGCACCTGGCAACCTTTGTCAAATAACAAATCTCACATGTATTCTTAATATTATGTTTACTTGTAGGATGGAAGCAGAAGCAAGTTGAAATTGTTTAAGGAAAAGAAATGGAATTTATTACCTTTTAATCTATCTCACCTATCTTGTTTACTTGAATGGATCCAAATGGAAAATAATCTCACTTATTTGTCATTATTGAATGCTTAAATTTCATTTTACTCCATTTTTCTTGATTTGGATGGGAATAAATTTAGAAAAGTTGGTTGAAATTAATTTTTTCCTTTCTTCTTCCTTCTATGTAAGCATGATAAATCGATAAGTTTGTTTTTGCAATCTACTTTTCCCTCACACTTCAATCCTAGTAAAGACAACATGAAAGATTCTGATTTTCTTCGTCAGGCTAACTTACACCTTGACACTTATAATGGTGCACGTTTTCTTTCCTGCTGAATTCATAACACTGCCACTATTTGGGGCTTGCAAAGAGTCTTGGTATTTAGAGGTTCAGATGGTTGGATCCTTGGCGGGACACCCCTATGTTTCTCATTTAGAATGGAGAATGGTTGTTATCCGTGTATGCTTGAAATAGTTTATGCATCTAATGAACCTTCTTTATAATTGACTAGTTGGTATCCAACTGCGTGCAGGGTTTCAGAAAGGTTGATCCTGATCGATGGGAGTTTGCCAATGAAGGTTTCTTGAGAGGGCAAAAGCATTTGCTAAAAACAATTAGTCGGAGAAAATCAAGTCAGTCACATAACCAACAGCAGCAGCCGCAAACACAGAATACTATTGAGGTGGGGAAATTTGGTTTGGAGGAAGAGATTGAGAGGCTCAAGAGAGACAAGAATGTCCTCATGCAGGAACTGGTCAGGCTGAGACAACAACAGCAAGGTACTGATCAGCAACTAAACACCTTGGGCGAGCACCTCCAAGGCATGGAACATCGCCAGCAACAGATGATGTCTTTCTTGGCAAAGGCCATGCAAAGCCCTGGTTTCTTAGCCCAGTTTGTGTCACAAAATGACAACAATCGACGCATTGTTGGTGTAAACAAGAAGCGGAGATTGCCTAGGCAAGACCAGCGGGACAGCCAAAGCGATGTGAAGGATGGCCAGATAGTTAAATACCAGCCCTTGATAAATGCAGCAGCAAAAGCAATGGTGATGCAGATTCTAAAATTTGACAAGTCGCCTAGGTCGGAATCTTTTAGCAATACCCCAAACTACTTAATTGAGAATTTTTCTTCTCCTCCTGAAGGTTTTAATAGCAGAAATTCGGTAAAGCGAATAACTGGAGTTACTTTGTCTGAAGTCTCTACAAATTCATGTGATCCATCTTTGCCCACTACCTCTGGGTATCCAGCAACGCCCTCATTAACCATGCCATCTGATATTCATTCTTCAAATGCAGCAAATACTGTGCCAACTGCGATGCCTAATATGAATCTTTCTCAAGTCCAGGCTATGATTCCAAATGGATTCAATCAGAGCCATGCAGGACTGAATGGTGGAAGCGTTCCTATGAATCCTATTCCAGACTTCATGAATGAGTTGCTAGAAATTGAGACTGATAAGTTTGCTCCTGATACTGATGTGGATATACTAGATGATGCCGAGAAGCTTCCAAGCATCAATGATCCTTTCTGGGAGCAGTTCTTTGCAGCCAGCCCACTCGTGGGAGATGCTGAAGAGGTTGATTCGAGCATGCATGAACCTGGCGATGCAAGAATAGAATCAGCGAACAACTGGGACGGCACTCATAACATGGCTTACCTCACAGAGCAGATGGGGAATCTTGCCTCACATACACAGGTAATACCTGAGATCGCGCACCAGAATCTGGCTTTCTCGAGTACTGACTAATGATAGGAATGGTTGGACGCCACTGGAGTAACAGTCATTATCATATAACTACTTTACTGCTTTAGTTGAGTAAAAGATCATGTTGCAGTTGGCAATCAGCTTTCAGATGCTCTTGACTGCCAAAGAATACTCTGCAAAATTATAAACTCTTTTTTCCCCGTGCATTCGACTTGGTTCAGTGTTCTTTAACTGTGTAAATTGATGATGAAGAACTTTGGTTTGTCCCAAACATATATTCGTGCAAGAAAATTACCTTAACAATTCTAGTTATGAGAGAAGAGGACTCCATCGAGTCAAGTAGTTTTTTATGCTATTGTGAAGGAATGGCTGATTATTTTTTTACCAATATTAATCTGTCATATACCATTTTGTCCTTTATAGTTTAAACTATAAAGAAAAGTTATATTTCACTGGAGTGGGGAAAATGTTGAAATTTTAATATACATCACATATTGTACCAAAACATATTTAGCTATATCGATTTAATGGGATATTAAAATTTTTGTTATAGTATAATATCATATTAAAATTTTTAGTATTGATATACTATTTATATTAAAAGTTTTGTTATATTGCATTGATATTAAAATTTTATATCAAATATGTAATTTAACTCAAATGAAATTTGATACGGTATTATATGATTTTTATATATGAAAAAATTTATTCATTTAACGGTAGGCTTGCCGTTGCCCCCGCTGCCAATGCCATTTTAAACCATTAAATTAAAGAATCAAATTCATTCCTGCACGTGAACTCTAGAGTTAACTTTAAAAAAAAAAAAACTTTTAGAGTTTTGAAATATTCTGTAACAAAATTTGGAAGTCGTGATACTATTGTTTTGGGGAATAATTACACGAAGAACGAGTGACAAGAACATGAATTATTATTACAAAACATCAAGCTCGACGTGATAAAATGAGAATTAATTAAGTGAGAATATTGGCGGCGGAGGTGCGGCGATTAGTAGGAGTATTACTCTTCTGGACGTCCTCAAAGCTCCATTCCCTCCTCATCCCTCTGCTGCGCACCAGCCGCGGCGTCTCCGCTTCCGGCATCTCCTCCTCCCTCAACGCGTTCCCGGTGCTCCACATCCTCCGGTGCTGCCCCACCTCCCTCTCCTCGCCGCCACCATACTTCGCCGACCCGCTCCTCAGCGTCCCGTACGCCAGCCGCGGCGGCGGCGGAGTCAGGTTCCCCGACCAGCTCCGTTCGACGCCGCAGCACCTAATTGCCATCCACGACGACCCGTCCTGCTCGGAGGTGGCTTTCCTCTTCGGCGAAGGCGACTCGTAGCCGCCGCACGAGAGGCAATTCAGACTCATCGCGGCCGTCGTCGCGGCCAGCTCGGAGGGGCGTTTGGCGTGGATGGAGAACAAGGCAGAGGAGATGCGGTCTTTCTTATAAACCGGATCATTCGGTTCTAATTTAAAATTTTTCGCGGTGCCTAATTTTGAACTGGGCTGTTACTTTTTAGATTAACCGATGGAGCCGGTCGATCTGATTTCGAACACACTTTTATTAGGTGGAGAAGAAGGAAACGTGGCTGGAATTGCATTGACCAAAGTCCTGTTAAATTTTGGAAAAGTCAACTGCAAATTTTGGAATAGTTTTTTAATATAATGAATATATTCGTTTTAATTTCTAATTATTTTTATTTTATCTTTTTGTAAAATATATAAACTCAAAAAAAAAAAAAATCTTAGCTAATTAAATTAGGTCATTGACATAAAAATTGAGATTGTTGGTACATAATATACTTATCTTAACAGATATTAACTACTGTTTTAATTGCTTTAGATCCAAATTTAACCTTTAGATTAGTTTTTTTTTCTTTTGATTTCTTCATTGATCAAATTTAAGTTCATGTCTTCATAGGAAATTTATAACTTTCAGCTTGAGTAATGATACACAACGTGAAATCAGAACGTGAATGATGTGGACATCTATGTAAACATGAAAAATATGAGAAAAAAAAAAATAGTATCGATCAGCCAACCATGGATGTCCACGTCATTCACGTTGAGTTTCACGTTTTAATTTCATGTTGTATATCATTACTCCTTACAGCTCTCGTCTCTCATTCTTCCCACAATTTGAAACTCAGTTATTTAAGATATGCAGCCAATTTAGGTTTGCGAAAAAAAAAATACTTGCTGAATGAAAACATGATTGACAACATCATCAAGATTTTCAGTACTTAAAAAGATTATCGATTGGAGCACAGAGGAGGCACCAGTTGTTTCCAACTCAAACAAAATCTATACAGGAGCATTCACTTGTAGAACTGTGAAAATGACTATTATGAAAAAATTCTACAGGATTTACAATACAGCTCAAAACCCCGAGTTTACCATATAGACTCTGTAACTCAATTAGGATAGCAGCGAATACATCTCTCGACTTATTGCTGAGTTACGTGTTTCTGAATGTGTAAAGAGTACAAGGAATTTGCATCAGCTAGATCTGAATGAGCATCAGGAACAACATGTTTCCATGATAATTGCATTTGATGGGGACTCGCCTTGATGTCCCTGCTCATCTATTTCTTGTGTTATTTGCAACGGGTCCATGTTGAATAAAAAAAGAGTGCAAGGCTCATCCTAATTGGCATAAGGGGTACAGAAAGAGATGCTATAAGAGACTGACCATCCTTCAGCCACATAAGCATTGGTAACAATGCTGTTGATGTCATGCCTCTTCGTTCCAACATATGAGATGGTGCCTTGATAAGTATTTTATCTAAAATTCATTAGTTCACAATCAAGAATTCCCTTTGCATAAATTAGACCGAGGAAAGACAAAGCGATAAAGATAACTTAGAGAGAACTACATCAGCCAATGCCAAACACCTTGAGCTGGTCAACCCTCTTGTATATATTACAGGAGGAATGTGATGGTCAAGGACCTTCATTATGTGTCATTATCTTGAGAAAAATAAGGATAAATTGTCAGCTAAGGCTAAATAAGTATTATTATTATTATTATTATTATTTCTGTTCTAATATACATATAAATAACGATACCTTGCTGGCTTGCAAGTTGTAAATTATGATGGATAGAGATGTTTGTTTTCTGGGATTCCATCGTCATCTGCATATAATTAATTTTGTATGTTTTGTTCTTGTTCTTGTTTTATCATCGTCGCCATCTTCTTTTTCAAAGACACTCATCAGATAGGATTATCCTTATCGGATGATGTAGAGATTAGAAACTGATAGTGAAGAGAAAGAATCGAACGATTATATTATGGTGAATTTGATCATGAGAAAGAATCGAACGATTATAGTTGTTAAAAGGAGTAGAAATGTGTGAGGGAGAAGAAAACTTTAATATATATATATATATATTTAACTACCTTACCAGAATTGGAGTGCAAATAAAAAAAATTCGAGTTATAATTATGTTATATTATATAAATTTATATATTAAACTAAGGTGGTGTTTGATTGGTATGTTTAGGAACGAGAGAATAAAATGATAGCATTTTGATTATGAGTTTGGGAATGACAATTTGAGTATGATTTTTAAATTTATGAGAATCATCAAACTCATATAAATTGAGGGTTTTATTTCCATTTTCATTCCCATTTCTCTTTAAAAATTAAAGAAAAAACTTTAAAAAAATTTTAAAAGTAAAAAAAAATTAAAAAACTTAAAAAAAATTAAAACAAAATAAAAAAAATTGAAAAAAAATATAAAAAAAAAAATTTAAGAGACATTATTAAAAAATCTAATTTTTTTTTTAAAAAATAAAATTTAAAAAAAAAATAAAACAAAAATTTAAAATTTAAAAAATTGAAAAAAAAAAAATAGGAGGAAAAGGAAAAAATGAATAAAAAATAAAAAATTAGGAAAAATAAAAAATCTAAATAGATAATTAAAAAGAAAAAAGGGTGAGGAAAATAAAAAAATAATTATAATTTTAATTTCAAAAAAGGTAATCATACTTAATCAAAGTTTATAAACCAAATAATAGTATTGGAATGACTAAACTCATTCTCATTCTAACCTATTATCAAACTCATTCTCATTCTCATTCCTGTCTCTCCAACCAAACGCCACATAATTAATTATATACAAGCTATTCACATCAAAATTTTATGAATTTTTTTTATAGGATGTAAAATTTATTAACTTTTACATTAAAATTGTGATTAATTTTATAAAACGATATGCATGGCGTTTATATGACGCGAATATATATTAAATTATTAAAATTGTATAGATAATATATAGTTAACCTATCAGTATACATACTTATAAGCATTCAAAATAATGTGATTTTAAGGTGTAGACTATTTAATTTATGAATCGGCTCATCACTGATAAAGATACAATGAAATAATTTATGGCCCTCTTCTTTCTCCATCGTCGAGTGAATTTGCAGGGTTTAATTATTAATCAAGGAAGCCCATGTTTTTTGGGCCAGCCCAAATACATAACACCCGCAAAAAGAAAATCCAATACCCCATGAATTTTAATTAGTAATTCAGAGGACAATTTATAATATTTAAGGATGTAATTTTTAGAATACTGATGCGGAGGTATAGGACAATTTTGGTTTTTTTTTTTTTAATCTCACTCCCAACTGTTAAGAGCACCCACAGTGGAAGCTCCCACCGTGAGGTGGCAGCCACGATGGAGCTCCCTCTCATAGTGGGAGGGAGCTCCATCCCATTCAAAGAGGAAGCGACTCCCTGTTTAGGGAGCCGCTTCTTTCCCTTTTTATTTATTTATTTATATTTTTTAAAAGTTTTTATTATTTGTATTTAGTTTTTTTAAAACAATTAGATATTAAAAATAATAATTTGTTAGAAAATGTGGGGCCCATAAAGAAATTGTTGAGAGGTTTTTTT
>JBAMIB010000053.1:4211696-4226874 GCA_037177415.1 Kaempferia rotunda | reverse complement strand
GTACTATAAATGAACTTCCATGAGTAAATTTGGTGTTCGATTTGGTAAGTATTCTAAAAAAAAAAAATGAAATATGTCACCATGGTGGCCCCTCCCAATTGCCTCACACTATTGAGATGGAGTAAAATAGGAAACCAAAGCTAGCCATCAAATGGGAGGGTAATTCCTCTTGCTTTACCAGGATTTGACCCTTGCTCAATTCAGCAAACCTGACCATGTGATAACCAACTCAGCTAAGTGTTTGTTTATATTGTTCAATATACACAAGGTCAATTAAATGAAAAATCTTGAATAACTAGTTAAACTAAATGAACAAGATTGAACATATTTACATTCAACTTGTTAATGTTCATGAACAAATATTGTGAACCATGTTCATAAAAAAAACCTTTATCAACATAGTAAATAAATAAAGAAATTTTCAAAATGAACAAAAAAAAGAACTTGTATTATCAAGTTCACAATCAATTACACAAAAGTTTCAAACAATCAAACAAACTTTAATTTAGAGCTCGAAAACATAAAAATGAACCAAGCTCGAGTCAAGCTTGAACTAAACTCAAGCTTGTAAAAAAGAAACCAAGACAAGGGGAAGAGAGTTTATAAGGGAAGGAGATGACTTTTCTTTTTGATGATCATGAATTACTTCAGATGGAAGAATCTATGAAGCACAAAACAACCAAGCAAGTAGAAAATATACATGAACATACTGTTGTATTCTGCAAAAGTCCATAGAAGGTTACACTTATTTCCCTCTAATACCTGATCGAGTTGGTGGTCTGCCAGTGCGACAACGTCTAGGATATGGCCTATCCGAACCAGCTAGATTTGGCCTAGCAAGATCTGCATCTTTATCAGGGTTGCCTAGATCATTATAGGGGGCATAGTCATATATCATTTCAAATTTCTTCCTCTCTCCTTTGCCATTTCCACGCAAACGGACAAGCATGTTTTGTCTGAGATCCTTCAATCCATCCGGAGTCTGTGAAGGTAAGTATGCCTGTTCATATAAAAAATTAGAATAAGAAAAAGGATCGATCATCAAATGGAATAGATTTCTCAACTCTTGAATCATACAATCAAAAAGAGTTATCATTAGAATGTTTATTTTCTTACGTCCTCCTACCTGATTGCTGAAAAGGATCCGACTCTCTGGATTATCATCACGACAATGGATCCACGAATTTGCAGGGAAGAAAAAAGGCCCATCATTGAAACCATGAAGGACGATCTCCACTAGGTAGAACTCTTTCTTATGAAGATTGGTAATGGCAATGGCTCCAGGGCGGCCAAAAGTTGATGGGACAGTCAGATTGGCTGCGTACTCAACAAATGATGGATGCTTTGACGATCTTGGTAGAAATCCCCTCACGGGAACCTCCACACTCTTCTTCCCTGATTCAGTATCTAGCAATTTTTAAAAAAAAATAATTAGTCATTGCCATGTTCTGTAAGTTTCTTCTGAATGGAAGCTAGACAAAGTACACAAATCATTAGAGATGAGAGAATTTGTTGTAGGAATAACTGAACAAAGTTGTTTTAACCAAGAAAGAACTAGTGCACGGGAAATAGAATACTGCAAACATAGCAAAAATAGTGTTAGAATATGGTTGAAGTACCCACAAGCCGACTCTTTAGAGAGAATATTGTTGCCTACTGATACAACATAGCATAAGACAAGCCTCCCCAAGATCTGACAACCAACTCATAATGCATATCTCCACTCAAGTTGTAAAAGGAGACAAAATCATATTCCATAAATCTTGAAAAGTTGTAAAATCAAGTTGCAACAATTCAATAAACAGATTCAGTAGAAAATTACTCCAACAAATTAAAAAAACCATTTAAAAAAAGATCATTTCGATAAAAAGTCAGAACCTTTTAACATTAACAAATATATTGATTGGAAATGTAAACGGTAACCATTTGTAGAAAGTACATAGACAGATTTTTATGGCAAATGCTGATATTTTATTAACTGTTTGTTTCTCTCTTCACTTGAACCCAACGTCAGATTTTCAAAAGCACTACAAAAGGGTGAAGACAACAAGAGCATAACAGAACTTGAAGTGGCATTTTACGGATGAATGTTTCCAAAAAGCATCAAAAGATTCCACTCGAGTACTATATTTTTGTAAAGTTAGTCGAGCTTTCTTAACTGGCTTGCCCAAAGTCAGCATCATGTGACAAGAGAGGCATTCAATCCAAATTCACATAAACCTCACAAAGAAGTGAATTCTGAAAGGATTGAGGAATGATTTTGCATTCCATTATTCAACATGTATGAATGATGACAAAGGCGAACTCTCAACCTATGACATCATGAACGAGGTCTATAACATACTAAAACAAAACCTCTCTTTTGTACTTTAATAAAGCAATAAGAACACAGTTAGGAGTAAACAATCGATTTTGAACCATATCAAAACCGATTAAACCAAACTTTTTTAGACAAATGAAAAAAGTTTGGTTTAACAGTTTTTGATTTAACCGACACGGCTCGAGAAAGTACGGTGATTGGGGATTTAGAAAGAAGCTTTTTGTAATGGCTCACCCACCGGGATCGACCTCCTCGCTGACGAGCTGCACCCTTATCCCTTGCCCGATCCCGTTGACGAAGTACTCCCACTGGTTCTCGATCTTCTCCACCAACCTCTCCTTGATCCTGTTCCTCACCGTGAGCACCAGCCTGACATCGATCGCATCCGCCGGGGGCAGCACCGAGGGCCAAAACGTGCCTCCTGGGACCGCCGCCGGCTGAGACGGGACCGTGTCGACGCTCTTGTCGTCGCCGCTGATCACCGCGCGGACATGCCCGACCGCAAATGACCGCTGGCGTCGGCTCTTGACACACAGAGGGTGCGCTCTCCTGCCGCTTCCAGACCCGATCTGAGGTTTGGATGGGCAGAAGCAGGACGTTGACTTGGCGGAGAGCATCCCGGAGACCGAGTCAACGGATAAAAATAGCAGAAGAGCGCAGGAAGCTTTGGAGGATAAACGGAAGAGAAGAGAAGTGCGAGGATCGGAGAGGGATCATGAGATCTTCACTTTTATCACATAAACGAAGAAGACTGGGAGGATGGCAGAAGAAAGCAGCAGTGGAGTAGCTGACTCTGAGCTTGAGTCACAGGTAATATTAATATTGATGTTAATATAATAATAATAATAATAGTCTTGACAATCAATAATTGCAGCTTAATTATTAAATTCTGCATTTAGCATGTGGAGCAATCTTACATATTTTTTTTATATTATTATCAGATTATTTACAGGTTCTGTTATTCTACGTATCCATGCGTGAGGAATACGTAGTGTTAATTTTTTTAAATTATCACTTTCTTTGACTTAAATTTTATGACATAAATCTTAAAAAATAAAAAATTAACTATACAAATTTTAAAATTTAAGAGAGAATAATTATTTTATTAAATTTAAATGTTTAATTTTCACAATATAATATATCAATTTTCTATAATTTAATAATATAATTATTAAATTTAGATATTCAATTTACTATAACAGACTCTCCCTCATAAAAAATTAATTTAATTTTTTATATCAGATATTAAATTGATAATATCATATACGATCTTAGTAAAAAAAGTTGAGAAAAATATATTTTTTAATGTCACCGACCTAAGATATTTATACAACCTTTTCTATTTACAGTGGACTAAAGAAAATTAGAGAAAATAATATTTTAATATTTAAATAATGGGTTTTATTTTTAAAATTTAAAAAGTATGATTTATAAAATCTAAATTTAAAAAATAAATATGGTAGTTGATGCATAAACTTTTTTATATAAAATTTAAATTATAAAATAAAATATTTATTTAGAAAATTTAATATCTCCTATTTTAACTTATGGGTGGGAGCTATTTCCTTTTTATTCATATCACGAGAGCTCACTTTTTGTTTAAATTTATTATAACATAATCTTATCTATAATTTAATATCTATAATATGTTTTATGATTCATTTTAAAATAATTTTAATTAAAAATTAAATATTTTTATTAGAATTATTTTATAAATTGTCCATTTTAAATTTATTATTGAGCTTATAATAGAAGCTTGTTTATTTTTAAAGTTTTTTTTATTCGTCGTATTGATAAGAATTTAATTATAAATATAGTTCATAAATATTATTTATGATTTATAAATATTATTTATGGACAGTTTACAATTATTGTTAATGAAATTAACGGACTGAACAAATTTATGTTCAAATTATTTATTTAATTTAATAAATTATTTAAATTTATTATTTTAATTAATCTGTCTATATTACTGAATGAAAATAAATAAATTTACTAGAAACATATAGCACCGGAATGATGGAAGGAGCGACGGATGATTAGTGATTAGCAAGAGTAATGGTCTGATATACTTCGGATCCAAATCCGATTCTATGGTTGACCCGCTAAGGTTTCGGATCAGCTACTGATTTACGGATTTATTCCGAACCACCGGTCGCCTCAACGGTTCGCCCCTTACCTTGCTCTCTAGTCCCTCCCCTCCTCTTGAACTCTCCCACCGGCCGCCGCACACACGCGCTTCCACGGTCGCTGCGAGAACCTGCGCCGCCCGTAGCTGCGAAGTCCGGCCATAGCCGACCTTTTTCTCCCTTCACCCTCACGACGAGTTCTTCCTCTCTCGTTTGCTTTAATAAAGGAAGAAGGGAGCAGGGAGATGAAGAGATGAAAATACGGCTCGATATACTTAAACCCTAATTCACCCTCTAGACCGAAGCGAACTCCTCTGCTACGTCCACCACCTCGGAGTCTTTGCATTCTTGGCCGTGCTGACGACTGCTGAACTGGAAGCACCCTGTTGAGGAAGCGGTGTCTAGGGTTCGTGGAGCTGGAGCATTCTGACGCGCCGACGACGAGACAGCGGCCTACTCAAGCCTACGCTTTACTGTTTTGTAGTAAGCTCGTTCGGTCATGTCGACACTGGAAATTGAAGCGCGGGAGTAAGTCCTTTGTTTTAGGCTTCTCTTGATTGACAACAACTGCTTCATCCTCCTTTATCTTCTATGTGGGTAGAGTTGTTTTCTTCACCATTTAGTTTGGGATTTGTTGTGTGTTTTGTGCTGTTATAGTTTCTGAATGGGCAACCCTAAATTTAGAGGCATGGAAACTTATGTTATCAGGGAACTTAAAATGTGGAGGAAAGTTAAAATTTGTGGCCTGAGTTGCCATCGAGGAAACAACTTGTCCATTTGTTGGACGTTGACCCTCTCGCCACTTGTGTAATTGTATACTGATAGACCATTGCAACTGCACCAGCAATCACTATTTTACTGGGGGTCTACGATAGTGATTTAGTTTGACGGAGTTGGAGGACTTTGTTTACATTGTTGGGGTAGAACACATTGCTAGAATTGTTAAAAAGTCATTAAGCGAGCGTATGCTGACGCCCCATGCACTGGGCCAAGTGTGATGATTTATAAATCTTACCCCTGTCTAGTCAATCAGAAGAATAGAGAACCTGAGTGATGTGTGATTCAATTTATGTAGTGTATTTTGTTTAGTTGAACTGGATGGAAACTTGTGAACCTGATAGTGTAGAGTCACCCCCCGTGTTTCAAAATGCTGATCAAGTGAGGATTTTGAGATAGATGAAAGCTGTGTCAATCGATAATCAAATCATTGATTAGGTTTCCTTTTTTATTTAAGTTATTTTGAAGATTATAGCAAAGTGTATTCTAGTCACTGTCTTCTAGACATTATAAAAACATCGAAGGGGAAATATCTCTCTGTGGTGCTTTGATTGCATCTTCATTTCATGTAGTAAGTAAAATGATATTCCAACGGATCAATTTATTTTCCTTGACTCTCAACTTTTTCAGGAATAAAAGATTTGTTAAACTGATAACACTGCAGCTAGCCAGCTACTATGCGGAGTCCCATTACAATTTTTTTCTTATAATGAATCCTGTAAAATTTCTTATTTCTTTTTATGGTCTCATCATTTTCACCAAACAAGCTTTTATGTTATTGATATATTATATTTGCCCTTGCTAGCTTACTAGAGTCACTACTTAGATAATCTTATTTTCATTGCTTTGTATTGCAGTGTAATCAAAATTGTTCTTCAGTTCTGCAAAGAAAATTCATTACACGAAACCTTCCAGACTTTGCAGAGGGAGTGCCAAGTCTCATTAAACACTGTGGACAGTCTTGAAACATTTATTGCTGACATCAATAGTGGAAGATGGGATGCAATATTGCCTCAGGTTGCGCAACTTAAACTTCCTAGAAAGAAACTGGAGGACCTCTATGAACAGGTTTGCAGCTTCAGATTTTGGTATCTTTTTGACTAATCGAACATTACTCCATTTTCTTTTTTTTTATGTGCCATTTTCCACCCTTTGTTTTAAATTTAAGTCTTTCTTCATTGCATACATCATTGTTGTTTCTTGGGAGGAGAGTAGCTTGAAATTGTCATAGATAATATATATTTTCATGTTCTAAGTGTAAGTGAGTTTCTATTCTATTGTTCAATTTCTATTTTTTTGAATTTGCCACATTTTATGGGATTATTACCTATAGAACAGATCATTCATTTCTCACTTGAACATTATAATGTAAATTTTGTTCCATAAGCACTTGGATAAAATTGTCCCTTACTGATTTTCTTTATCTAAATGTGTAAAGGTTTTGGTTAATTTAGTGAAGCCTTAGACATATCTTACTGCCTTTTTTTTAAAGAATACTCAACATGCTTTTGTTGGATTTGCCAAAAATATCAATTTGTGAGATTTTTATTCCAGTTGTTGCCTGACAGATTGTTCTTGAAATGATTGAGCTTCGTGAGTTGGACACTGCACGTGCTATTCTTAGACAAACACAAGTTATGGGAGTAATGAAGCAAGAACAACCTGAGAGATATTTACGTCTTGAACATCTCTTAGTTCGAACATACTTTGATCCCAATGAGGTTTGTATATTGGTTATTTTGATATGCAATTAATTTCAACAATGTCTTTGTTAATCCTAGTTTCACGTTATTATTACAAAATCATTGTCATATTTTTATACTGGATTTTCTTTGTTGACCATCCCATTGACTATCCTGTCTTAACCACTTCCACTATCCGTGTTTATTGGCTCCAAATTTCCAAGTACAGTTATGCCACATCATAACTCCTGAAACAACTTACTAGGATAACCAAAACAGTGAGTCATCTGATCAATGTACAGAAATTTCAGAAAGACAGTGCAGCTCTCTTTTTCCAAGAAGGCTAAATGGTTTAATGTGATGCTTACAGCTACAAGGACCAATATAGATAATTTTTAGTTGAAATGTAGGTTCTATAACTTCCCATTAAAAATTCGTGCAATGTTCTAAGCTTCATCTTGACCTAGATTCTCAATTCTGTCGTATCCTCCTCAGCATGGAACATGTGTCCTGTGTGCATTTTGTTTACTGTAGTTGGATCCTTCAATGTGATCATTCTTTGTTTGATATGGATTGCTTTTGCCACTTATCAGGCATATCAAGAGTCTACCAAGGAGAAGCGCCGTTCACAAATCGCTCAAGGTTCCATTTTAACATTCAAGATTATGAATGTTTCCTTCTCAAATTTTTATTTTTTACAATTTTTTATACTGGAATCTCTTTGTCAGATTTTGTTTGGTTTATTATGTCTATTGAGCATCAAGAATATATTGTTGTTTATATTGCATGTTTTATAACTTATGTAGACTTGATGAAACTAAAAGTGTAATATTTGAAAACTAAAAAGATCTGTATGTCACATTGTCAATAATTATATTGTGATGTCCTGGCTTATATTTCCATGTGCATATGATCAATTGACATGAAAATATGATATCTTCTCTATAATATATTATTTTGTGCTGCATACTTCTAATGACACAAAAATGAAGACATGTTGAGTTTTAGCTAGGTTTCTTGGAATTTTTACTTTGCTATTATGATTGTTGGTTTTTGCCTTATTAATTGGTTGATAAAAAACAGTGCTTACCAATTACATCTATGTTGTTCCAGCTAAACACATCATATAATTTCTTGTAGTATATTCATCAATTTTTTTTTCCTTTTGGAACCTTTCAGCTCTTGCTGCCGAAGTTTCTGTTGTACCACCTTCTCGATTGATGGCATTGATTGGCCAATATTTGTAGTGGGAGCAACATCAAGGTCAAAATTTTAAAGTTAAACTAATCTCAACCATCTTGGCTTTATTGGTTTGAATCTCCATCAATCGGAAGCTTGATTTTCTTTTTGTATTTCCTAGGATTGTTGTCCCCCGGCACTCAATTTGACTTGTTCCGGGGTACAGCTGCAATGAAGCAAGATGAAGATGATATGTATCCAACAACCCTTGCTCACCCAATAAAGGTACATGTTGATTGGTAGTATACTAGTATTTAGAAAATCTGTCAAGTGCTTCATACTGCTTTATTTACTTATCATTTTTACTCATAAAAGAATGCCTTTTGTTCTTGTCCTTTGACTAGCCATAGTTATGCAACCTAACGATCTTGTTACTGAAATTTTAGCTATGTAAATTGGAAATATGCTAGTATGCCACAAATTTTCATATAACTGTAAAATATTAACAAAAATATAATAGCACTGTAGAATGCCTATATCATGTCAAATCTAATAGAACAGTAGAATGCTCATCATCCCCTCGTTTCTCGTTTATAGTGTTTCATCTCCTTTCCATGATCAACAGTGAGTCATGGGAACAAAATGTTCTATCTCGGCTAGTACTAGCCAGGTAGAACCTATCTCTGTGTTGGCAGGGGTGCCCCAACACAATATTAATGTCAATCAACTATCAGAACAATATGTTTTGGTCCTGCCATTTAATATCTGATCAACACTTGAAATCATTTTTGATCATTGTAGAAGCTACTAGTTTAGTCATATTAGAATAAGAGATTATATGATAATGATAAATATCACCACAACATTCTTATTTATATTGCCTTACTCAGATGCATTAAACCTTACAGGGTCTAGCATATGCAAGAATTTGTTCAACGTATTATGCTTCTAGTTACATGTGCTTTGGGGGTTTCTTCCTCATCTCCACTTTATATAGACTTTCTCTCATCAGCTCTAGATAATGAACATATTTTTTTGTGCCAAGTGAAGAAATTCTTCTCTTTTTAATGAATTCCAATGTACTATTTGGCTCTTTGCAGTTTGGAAAGATAAGTCACCCTTAGTGTGTTCGATTTTCACCGGATGATCAGTACCCAGTTTTGCCCAGTTGATGGATTTGTAGAGGTAGGATATCATATTAATTTTTTCCATTCATGGTGCTCGCATAGTTAATAGCATCACTAATTTCTCCAATTATATGCAAGTTTGGGATTATATAAGTTGTAAGCTTAAGAAGGATCTGTATCAGGCCGATGTGAGTTAGTAACCCTGAACACTCAATTTCCACTGCTATGAGAAATTTGTATTCACTTTAGATATTTCAAGTAGTAACTTCAGGTTCCCGCCAATCGATATGCAGAATAGACCAACACTCATGGGCACTTTCGACATATGAAACCTCCTCTTCTTCCCCCTTCTCTTTTGAACACCAACATTCCCCCCTCCTTCAAACCTCATTCGAGAACCTTTAAACCTTCGCTATCATGCAAGCACTGTGGCATCTATTGCAATGTCATGGACATTGGCTCCTCCGTTATATTTGTTCCTCTCTGCTGAAACTCTAACTAGCATACGTAAGTTCTCATCGCTTTCTATCCTTCTTTCTTTTGTGCAGACTCTTTCTCCTCCTTCCATCTTGCTCCTCTACATTGAAACCGCATTGAAACCACACTGAAACTGAAACAAAATGCAGTTGATAAGATAAATCTTCATCTCCTTCTCCTCTTCTTCCTCTGATGCTAACATCAACACCAACGTTCTTTCTCCTCTCCTCACCCCTTCTCCTTCGGCACACTTCCAACACCCATACAGTACTGACTAATACTGTTTTAAGCCATCTTATCTATGTTTTTTCTCATTTCAAAAGAGATTGTGCTTTGTGATGCAATATCAATTTGACAAATAATATTGAGTGGGTAAAAATAGCTGTAGAAGATTACTAGTTGGTACCTGGAATATGATATTCAAATGTACGAATAATAAAACAAGGTAAGAAGCCTGATGATAGTCGTTCACTTGTCACTTTATTGTGTCAGTTTCAATGAATCAATACTTGTAAAACGTACTTGTTTCATCAAAATAATATTTATACATCGGTCAAGTTAACTTTATCAACAGAAGAAAGTTAACAAGAAATCAATACCTGTGCCATAGCATTAGGAAAACTTGTTTATTATGTAAGATTTCTTCTTAAAGCCTGGTTGAAGAATTCACTCTACTACCATGGCTGGATGAGTCTCACGGATGAAGATAATTGTGCCTACCATGACATAGTTAAAATTAAAGTGTTTTGGCATCAAATTATAAAAAAGACTCTGTGGCTAAATATATCGCAGTTTTAGTTTCTATAATTTCAGAAGAAAAATGAGAACATTGCAACTGATGCAAACGAGCTATCTATGAATCGGTGATGGCCCAAAAGCAATTGCCAGTTTGCCAGGAAGAATTTGACTGGGTACTGGTACTTGTATGCAATGCAATTGTTTTCCAGACCATGATGGATTGGCTTATATAGATAACTGAACTATTTGTCAAGTTTGATTGGGTCACTTGCATTCTTCTTTGAATGCTTATTCATTGATTTAGTTATCAATTTCATATCATTGGTGGATGCTGACAAATGCTGGCATTGCCTTCTGTTCATGTATTGAATTGGTATTTTGTAACAATTTGCCTCATCATAACATGAATAAAGTTGATCCAGTTTTTGCTGTCTTGTGACTCGTGTTGGTTAATCTTTGCAGGATGCTTTTATGATGCATGATGATGCAGTGCTTTGTGTTGATTTTAGTAGAGATTCTGAAATGCTAGCATCTGGGTCACAAGATGGAAAAATTAAGTACAATATTCCATCTATATTTTATATGCTTGTTAAATTAAAGTCTTCTTATTGTTTATTAATGTAGACATGCCTGGTTACTCAGTATAGCGGTTATTTGTCTTAGATTAACTTTCTACCTTTTTTAAAGTTTATTTAGTACCTCAATCTTCATAATACAAAATTAAATGGTGTATTAACGGACTGCCTATTGGACAATGCTCCTTTATGTTTGGGTTTTTATGGTTTTTTATGTTCATTCTTGGTCGCAGTTTCTATTTCTACTTTATTCTTAATTGTATATGATAAATTTGATGATTTGATGTTACCAGTTTGGCGTATTAGAGCAGGTCAATGCTTGAGGCGCCTTGAACGAGCACATTCTCAAGGTGTAACCAGTCTTGTATTTTCTCGTGACAGTAGCCAGCAATTGAGTGCAACTTTTGAGGGTACTGCAAGGTTTTCTTCTTCTCACAACCAACTTTCAACCTATCATGTACCCATAATTTCTCTTGACATCCTACCATATCATTTTATCTTAAGGAATATTGCAACTTAGCATTTGCTTAGAGATTTTCTGCGTGATTTTTTATTTTTATGAGAGTACAGTAATGCTACTTAACTAATTAAATTTGAGCTAGAAAATAAAATAATTAAATAAGTTATTATTTTAACTATTACTTGAATATAGCTTTTTAAGAGATGAAGAATCTATGCGTTTCTCTACATTGATAATTTGGGAAGATTGAACTTGTTTTACAGCTATAGTATATTCAGACATTGTGATACTTATTCTGAGCTTCTAAGTTTTAAACCTACAACTGATGTATCATTCAACAATGAACAATTCTGATGTTATATTGGGCTGAGTTTGTAGGACATGTTGACTGAGTTCAAGTTTGATATAAAGCTAAACTATGAATAAGGTTAAAATTAGTATTTAACCTTGCTTTGAGGTAGTGGTGAAACTCAATAGGTTCTGATATCAGTATCACATTGTGACAGTTCTGGCTGTGCTGATGTGCAGTCTTGATTTATGCTGGCTTATCAAGACCTTTCCTACCTCTTCCCTCATGTCTACATTTGTTGTCTACATTTGTTGGCCGCTCCCAAATGGTTCATACCTCTTCTCTTATCTCTGCTTTTTGATTTCTCCCAAATGCTTTATTTGAGCTACCCTACATTCTAACTACTGGACAAAAACAAATGAAACGAAAAGAAAAGAGGTGGGGGAGGAGGGGGCATGATGGCGTAATAAGCAAGAGGGACATAAAGTGAAGCTAGAGAGTCCAATGTAGTATTGAGGCTAAGCTCTAATTTTTCCCTGGATATGTGTCACCTTGTACATCTCTGGTCCAGTGCACAACAGTCGTTGGATCGCATGTAAAATTTAAGTATTGATCCCTTTTAATATGATCCAATGACTGTTGCACACTGGACTAGAGATGGACCAGGAGTTGTGGTCCAGATGATCTAAACTGCACCTTGTATTAGGATTGTCTACTTTCGCCTTCCTGTGCGTGAAGTGTGGAGGTTGTCGTATAACTAGCTACCTGAGAGGAGGGAAGTCAAGGTCCAAATTGAAAAATAAAAGGATCCAAATAAACTTCGAATCCATTAATTCCATATAATTGACACCATTAAAATGGAAAAAAAAAATTAAGAGAATATTTCTAGATGTACTTTGAATCAATTAACTCCATATAATTGACACCAGAAAGAATATTTCAAAAAAAAAATCATACTATTTATTTAATAGTATTAGGAGGAATTCAGTTTGATTGTCTACGTGAAATATGTTCCGATAGTGTTGTAAGTCCATTATTCTCATTTAAATTAAAATCCACTATTTATTTTGGCAATATTTGTCTTGTTTATGGACTTTAGCATTAGTTCCTTCTATAACATATATGTCATTACATATAACTTTTTGTCTAACTTGCTATGAAATATTGTCGCTTTTATATATTTTATATGAGAAGGTGAGTCTTGGTGCAACAGTAAAGTTACTACCGTGTGGTCTAGAGGTTACGAGTTTGAGTCTAGGAAAGAACTTCTTACAAAAGAAAGTAAAATTGCATACAATAGACCTTTCCCCGAAACCCCATGTTACCACGAGCTGTGTGCATCAAGTTACTCTTTATGTTTATAATATGAAGATTTTTCCTTTTGAACATAGATCTTTTTTTTATTTCAATTTTTAAATTTGTCTTTGTTAGTCGTAGAATCCAAGGTCTCAAATCTGGCAAGTTGTTGATGGAGTTCAGATGTCACACTTCTTATGTGAACAATGCAATTTTCTCAAATGATGGCAGTCGTGTTATTACTGCCTCTAGTGACTGTACTGCGAAGGTACAAACATTAACTGACTGTTGGATTAATATCCTTATTTACTAAAATAAAAATATTCAACAACTATGCCCAACCATTTGGGATTGGTGAATTATTGTTATAGTAGCAAACAATAACAGCAATTACTCCTGAGATTTCATGGTATTGTTGGTTAGGTGTCACTACAAAAAACAGCGAGATTAGGAACGAAAATTAGGGACAAAAAATTTTAGTCCCTAAATTACAACGATTTTGGCAACAAAAATTGAAATCGTCCCAGATTAGCAACGAAATCTGCGACGAAATTTATTTATCGCAAATTAGCAACAAAAATATTTTTGTCGCCCAATTTGTTGCAAATTTCCAACAAAAGTATATTTTCGTTGCAAAATCTACAACAAAAAAAAATAATTTTCGCTGAATTTACAACAAAAAACAAAATCGTTGCAAAGTTTGCAACGAAGTAAAAATTTGTTGGAAATATTGCAACAAAATTAAAATTCGTCGTAGAAAGCCACAACAAGATTTTGCGATGAATCTGAAATTCGTTCTAGATTTTGGGACGAAGCTGAAATTTGTCCCATATTCTGAGACGAATATGAAATTCGTCCCAGATTTTAGGACGAATCTGAAATTCGTCCCAGATTTTGCAACGAATATTAAATTCGTCCCAGAATTTGGGACGAATTTCATAATCATCCCAGAATTTGGGATGAATTTCATATTCGTCGCAGAATGGTGTTTATTATTATAAATTAAATTTTGGAACGAATCTAGGATTCGTCCCATCTTTTGGGATGAATCAAAGATTTGTCGTCATTTCTGAGACGAATCCTAGAATCGTCGCCAATTTTGGGTTGAATAAAGGATTCGTCGCAAAATATAAAAAAATAAAAAATAAGAAAATCTAAAAAAAAATCATAAAAATAAAAATAATAAGAAAAAAATTATATATTAAGAGTTTTTTATGCGGATGAGAATACTATGAACGCATTGAAACTTGTTTCACCAAATTCTGAGATCCGTAGATCCGTATTTGGCGTTTCTTAAATTTTTTTAATTTTTAAAATTCTGGGACGAATCCTGGATTCGTCCCAAATTTAGGGATGAATTTCTGGATTCGTCGCCAATTCTGGGATGAATCCAAAATTCGTCCCAAATTTTGGGACCAATACAAAATTCGTCCGATGTTTTGGGACAAATCCAAAATTCGTCCCAAAATATTAAAAAATTTAGAAATTACAAAAACAATCATAAATATGAGTTAGAGAATTTAGAAATTTATGAAATAAATTTTCATGTGTTTGTAAAATTCTCTTGATGATATTAAAAATTATTTTCATAATTTTGGAACAAATAAATAGAGTTTTGTGATTTATTTTACACCAAAATGACCTAATTCAGGATTTAAAAAATCACCTTACTCAAATTAATATGTAAAATTAGAGCTAGATAATTTAGAAATTTTTGAAAAAAATTACCATGTGTTTGTAAAATTCTCATGATGATATTAAAAATTATTTTCCTAATTTTTCTACAATAAATTGAGTTTGGTGATCTATTTTACACCAAAATGACCTAATTCTGGATTTAAAAAATCACCTTACTCAAATGAATAGGTAAAATTAGTGGATGAGGAGTTGTTTATGACCAGGAGAATATTATAAATGTGCTGGAACTTGTTTCACTAAATTCTGAGATCCGTAAGTCAATATTTTAACATAATATATAATGTGTGGTGAATGTTATTAATTGTTTAACAAATTGAAATTAACTAATATGTGTGTTAAAAAAACCATAATAAACAAAATAATAGGTAAAATTAGTGGATGAGGAGTTGTTTATGACCAGGAGAATATTATGAACGCATTGAAACTTGTTT
>JBAMIB010000053.1:4174817-4188484 GCA_037177415.1 Kaempferia rotunda | reverse complement strand
GATGTCCTGGCTCATTCGGTTTGATGACACATTTACTTTTATCCTTGATATCGAAGCCAGAGGTCAGACCGAATGATCGGCTTGGTCGGTCTGCAGCGTAATAACTTGCTTCTAAAAGGTCGGATGAGTGAACAGTTCGTTCTGCTAATTGTCCGACATCCTACCTGATCCTAGCTTATACTTGAGTTCGGCTAGGCGTTCGACCTCATCCTATCTGGTTACTTGGTCTACTCAGATGCCATGTGGGCGGCTCAGTCGACCGTTGACTTGACTTTTGCAGCACTCCCTTATCCACCGCATCATTTCCTTTTGGAGTTATTAGATTAATCTCAAAAGCAAGCCATGTCTAGAGAAAGCTTGGTCAATGAATATATGAATTTGTATATACACAAATCTGAATGCATATGTTAGTTGGCAAACATTATTTGAAATTTTCAAATATTCAACAATTGTATCTGGAATTTTAATTTTATCTTGTGTATTTTATCTTTCAAATTCACCTTATAATTTACCCTCTGCCCAAAATGAGTGATTGATTTGTTACTCTTTCTAATCCTCTCTGCTTTTTCTCATTATAGAAGTTGCCTCTAGAGAATAATCTTAAACGGAAGGTAATTTCTGGAGTCCACACAGAATCAGTGCCGACTGGCAGTCGTTCTCCCAGACCACCACTCAGGGATTGGCGAGTTGAATCGCAGAAACTGCATTCACAACAACCTCCTACCAAGCGACTAGATTGCGATAGAACCTTAACACAACATTCTCCTCAGCAGTTGAATTGCAGCCAACCTCCAGACCAGATGTTCAAGTATAGGCCACATCTCAAACATCATCATGGGTGTCAACCACCTCTACACAGATCTGTGTCTCGACAGATCAATTGGCCTCAACAAAGCAATCAACCAGCTGTAAACAACCAGGTGAAGTTTTACAGGTGCAATATTTGCCAGATGAATTTTGATACTTCTTCCAAACTTCACCTGCACTATCAGACTGAAGAGCACAATGCTAGGCGCAAGTTTACAAATATCAATGTTCACAATGTAAGCACGATGGTCTGGTGTCAAGAGTGCAACGTACCATGCATGAACGAAACATCATTAGCTCAGCATCGTGCTGGAAAGAAGCATGCTGCTTGTCTTCGTTTGCTAGCACAAAATGCTACTTCCACAGCAGCTGAGCGCAGGTGAACCTCCCAGAATTTGAGGATATGGAACCACAATGCAAGTATGGTGGCGTAAACAAACTTTTTGGTTCTTCAACTTGATATCGTTTACCTTCTTATCTAGCAATATGCATAGCTGTTTGGTTTTCATAATGAAGATTTAATGGTATTAGCTTTTGGGTAACTTGGCCACTAAGTTCATGTCGTATTAAATAGTCAGTAGATGCTTGATTGAGTACTTGAGCATTAGGCTCATTCTGTTCTTGGTTTAGAGACCTGAGACATGTCAAACATGATACACTTACATGGCATCTCATATATAGCTGATCCTTATATTCATGTCAATAATTTATGCTTTATTTCATATAATTCTAATTTTTTTATCTGTTTTTTTTTATTATGTTTTATTTTCACGTAAGTTGAATTGTTTAATGTTTCTTTATATGATAAAAAAAACATTATTTCTAGAATTTTAATGCAATTAAAATACTCTTACTCTTGCAAATTTACATGTAAAATATTTTAAAAATAGAAACTCCTATTAATTTTCTGTGTCCAAAAGATTTTAGGATTGCGGGGAAAATAAAAAAAATCTTTATCGTCGTTTATTTGATTTTAGAATATGACCCGCTTTGACACGTGGATCTGCACCCTCAACTAAATCCTAACGGCTTTTTGGGGCCCTTCTGTTTTGTCCAATATCTTTGGTGGGTCCCCGGCAGTGTAACTTTAAAACGCTCGTTCTGCTTTCCATTCCCCTTCTCTCGATAAATCCGATACCTTAAATTTCTCGCAACCAAATGGGGTCGCTCGTTCATGGCGCAAACCTCCTCTCCTCCCTCTCTCCACTCCCGATCTCCTCCGTTATCTCTGCAATGCGCTTTCTTCTCGGGTCCTCCCGAGAAACACGAACCATCTTTGCAAGGATTCCTGCCCTAACTTGCTTGCAAGGGTCTTCCGACGGCCGCAACCCCTTTCGTCTTCTGATGCTCAGATTCGCTTAAAGGTGCCTTTTTTTATTGGAGCATTAAATTTCGTAGTTAGTTGATCTTCTTGTCTTCATTTCTGGCTCAAAGACCAGTCTTTTCTTGATCTTTTAAAATGTGATGGTTGTCAATGAAATTTAGGCAAAATTTTTTCATTGGAATATGGAACATGGATTCATGTTATTTTTCCTCTCTATTTTCTTCTTCTAGAGCGTGGTCTTGTTGTTCTTGTATGTCTTCACACTGTTAATTATGTGATGGTTGTTTTGACGTTATTTGAGATTTCTTCAATTTCCATTGACACGTACATTGGAAAGCAATATTGTGGAGGACTGAAAGCTCTTCCAAGTTCTCTTCTGTTTTTGTTTTTCATTTGATCTTCTAGGTATTTTGCTTTTTCCCCCACTTGTAACATTTCACATGTAGTTTCTCATCAGTATCAGCTATCAATATAACCGAACCGTCCTCATGGCTTCTAACCAAGTCTTGTGCAGAAAACCTTGGCTCAATCATTGGCTTTAAAAGAACCCTGTTTCATCTATTAGGTCAATCAACAAAGGTAAATGCGCTGTGACTCGCTAGTCTACAATCATTCACTATCAACTCTTTCCTCTTGTGTTATAGTATTTGAAGAATGTAAACCAAGGGCACATGTTATTACTCATCTTGATCAGGACTCCTTGATTCTCCTTTCAAGTTAGGTGTTTGTCTTGCTTTTCTTCCCGATACATTTTTTTTTTAAATTTCTGATGCAATATTCATTTCTAACTATCTGCTAAAGATTCCATACAATGGTCCTGCAACTACAGGGAGGAACACTCAAAAAATGTCAGCTAATAGAATGGCTGTGAAATGCAAGGAAGGAATACGAAGGGAATCAACTGGCACAACAAAAGCTGGAGATTCACTATTTTCTTCTGACAGTCATAAAAAGTATCTTCCTAATTATTTAAGAGCGCATAAAAGCTCTTGTCATGAGCATTGCAAGTACGGAATCGAACTTGATTGTAAAGGTTCCTCTCTCAACAGTTTTGGTAAAGAAGTGAGGCATAAAGATACACTTCGAGCCAATAGTTTGGATTTACATGAGGCAAGAAATAGAGTTGGTATTAAGAAGACGGCGACGACTGTAGATAAGCCAAATATTATTAAGCAGAAAGTTTTGCCACAAATCAAGGAGACTAGATTGGTGAAAGAACCTATTGTTTCAAAAAAGATAAATGCAACTGGGAGGCAGGCAATTGCTTGTATTGCTTCCAAAACTGAAGGCAATCGTCATAGAGAAATGACTAAAGATGTTGGAAAAATGATGCATGAAGGTGAAATTAAGGGTGGATCTCATGCAAAAGAGCCTGCTTCCCCCTTGAAGAAAGCCCCACCAGGAGGACGCAACGTACTTAAGAACACACCTACAAAGAACAACATTATACCTTATGAAAACCACAGATTTAAGCAAAGCTCTTTGGCATCATCCAAGATTGATTCTGTTGCTGAACATGCGAAGCCAGCAAAAGGTCAAACAATTATGAAAACCAAGGGAAGATCATTATTACCTACGCAGGGTTCAAATAGTTTAAAAAATGAAGGATACAACACAAGAACTACTAGAGGCATAACAAGAAAGGTAGAAGAAAGAACTGCAAAGCCACAAGTGCCTTCTCATTCTTCCAAACACCATGGCATTAATGGATCAACTGCAAAGCCACAAGTGCCATCTCATTCTTCCATACACCATGGCATTAATGGATCAACTTCTAAGCCAATAGTAATCGTGAATCCTGATGTCGAAGATGTTGAGGGAAAAATAGCTTGTGCTATTGAGCTACAAGCCAATAGTAACTCAGATGGCCTTCAACAGAGATTGCTGGCTTCTATTAATCATGAATTCGTTTCTGTAACACAGACATCATTGAACTTAGAGAATGACATTCTAGATTCTCCACAAGATGATTCTCCAAAATCAGAATGTATTGATTTGTCTTTCCTTGAGCCAAGTTTTCCAGATGCAGAGTACTTTTATTTGAATCGCATCCAACAAGAATCTAACAATGTCACATCATCAGAGTATTCTGCGGTATATGATGAAGAAAATGAGGAAGAAAACTCTGCAATTACTGAATTAAGTGAGTCGGAGCTTGAAACTGAGAAAACAAAAACTGTCAGTGTTACAACTAAGGAATCAGATTCTACACTTAGTGAATCAAGTGAAGAGGAGTATGAAACTGAGACCATAAGCGGCAGTGGTGCCAAAACATCAATGTCCAAAGGGAGGATAAAAGAAGGAGCTATTGTTCATCCTGAAGAGAACCTTTCTGCACCTTACATGTTGAGGTTCAGGAGAAGTATTACACAGAACTCTGAGATTGGTGATTGTGTTCAAGTTGGAAGGGAAATGCCAACTCTTGAAGCAGTTACGACCGATCTTGATCCTGACATGTCAAAAGCTGCATTGAGGCATCAAGTAGTCCATGAGAAGAAAGGCATACAAGGTCTTGTCAATATTGTGCTTGAAGAAAATGCAATTAAACTTGCTGAAAACAGAAAGAATAAGGTACAAGCATTAGTGGAGGCATTTGAAACAGCAATCTCCCTCCAAGGTAAGAAACTAGCATCTACTACTTAAACCACTAGATTGTTTGCTTTATCATTAATCGCATATGGTAGCTCCCACACTACCAAACATGCGCCGTAAAATTGAGTAAGTTTAGAGACTTACTTTAGCCAGAGGTAATTTTAGGTTGGAAAAGGGGATGGTGAGTTGCTAGAGGCCATCGCTGGTTTTTGCTAATATATGCCACAGAATGTAAATTTGCTTGATTAATCAATAATATTTCTTCTACATTGCTTGATTAATAAAGCATTGCATCAATTTTACAGTTGATGATGTTTATAGTATGTGTATCCAGCTGTTAGACAATAATTAGAGAGTAAATTTTGTATTACTTGGTGAAACTATTGTAAAAGTTTGTTGGATCATACAGACACGGAAGAATTCTTACCTGTGCAAGTCAAATTAGATTTTCAGATAATATAAAAAAACATAAAATAATTATCACTTCAAATAAAATAGAGGGAAACAAATCAATTGAGATCAGTATTCAAAATATTGGAGATCCATTTTAAATCCGCTTAATTTATTTCCTTTTTAAAAATATCATTAATATAATTAAATGCGCAGTAGCATTCCTAAAAAACTAAAAGGGCAAGTGCTGAAAATTTGATTAGTTATTTTGACAATTTAAATTTTCCAGAGGCCATTTGTTAAAGAAAAGATAAACTGTGGGGTGGAATGTAAATGGCCATTCAAAATTCCAGTCGAGTCGGGGCCCACCGAAAACTAGCCGTTACTAATCCACCTCCCGCAACCCCACTCGGTTTGTAGTAGTAGTAGTCACCCTATCAAGTCACGGCCGCATCCCCTTCTTCTCATCTTCCTTCTCTCGCTCCCGAAGTGCCCTCACATGGCGACTCCTTCGAGGAAGCTGCAGCGCTCTCGATCTCACGTCTCGGAGATCCCGATGGCTTCCGAGAATTTTGATCCCAATATCCCCTCGTCATCTCCTCTTTCGTCTCAGAAATCAGCGAGATCTCCGGCGATCGGATTGGTCAAGTCTAAGAGTCCAGCGCCTAAGACGTCCTGTCGGATCCTCGCTCCGCCGCCACCGAAGGATCGAGTAAGGAAGTTTATCGTTGCCAAGAAGAGCTATAGGAGGTCGGGGAACGGGATTGACTTCGAGAAGTGCCGAAGAGAGGCTTATGAGACCCTCCGAGCGTCGCAAGAGGAGTTTTTCAGGAGAAATCGTCCTTCTGGAGTGGCAGGTGTCTCGAATCTTGGAGCAGGTGAAGCTGGGGTGTCCATTGATAGAACTGAGCAGGAAGGAGTGGAAGGGACGGGTGAGAACTTAGATTTGGGGACTGAAGATCTCAACCGTTGTTCAGAGGTGAGGAAGACGAAAAGTTTGGTCAAGGAGGAGGCACCTGAGCCAGAGTCTGGTCGCGTTAAGCATCTGGTAAAGGCATTTGAGAACCTCCTTTCCGTTTCAAAGGATGAGGATGTTGGAAAGTCAGAGGATGGAGATCTGAATGTGATGAATTGGACATTGCCAGGCTTAGAGCGATTATCTAAGACTGATGCAGCAGAAGCTTCCTCAGGATATGTTTTCTCTTCATCAGAGTTTGCTTCTTCTAGAAAACTTGCTGGAGAATCACAGTTGAATTCTTCATTATATGGTAATGGTGAAAGGTTAGAATTTTCACTTGCAGAAACCTGGTGTATTTTTTTTTTTTTTGAAAAAACTTGGTGCATTTTTTTTTTTTTAAACTTGGTGTATTTTCTCTGGATATTACTCCTATTAGATAGCATTGATGACAGGTTAGAGCTTAAACTGCAGAAACTTTATGTTTTTAATATATTCCAGCTTTTACATGATGTTCCGTCAATACTAAAGGAATTCAACATTATTGACCCAATTCATTCCAGGCTGAGCTTGGGGAGAAGGACATCCAGTGAAGGAAGAAACAAACGTAGTGTAAGAAAATCTTTGATTCTACACGTAACAATTTCAAAATGACTTCTTTGGGTTTTGCTTTAGAGTCTCATATCTACATCTTGAGGTATACTGGTTATGATACGAAACTGATATACACTTGCCAGAGCTCTGATTGTCTTAGGAGGAGCTGGGATAAGATGCTTAGAGTGACAAGCCAACATCCATTCAAGCTCAGGACGGAGGTATGTTGCTAGATCAAAATTTTCTTAGTGAAGAATAAAAATCTCTCCGCTTGAAGTAAAGAATATTGATTTTTAATATGATATAATATAACTAAAGGTAGTATGGAAATGTACAAGAAGGATGAGTAAATTCTATATTTAGACAATTGAGTACATTAAAGTTGGAAATATGTGGGATAGAGAAGTATCAAAGAAATTCTAGTTTGTAAATTTTCAAGTGATATAGTGAATCCCATGCAGTTGCGGCTAACAGGTTGTGTTTGTTTCCTACTTGTTTACTAAATGGAGCACCATTCAATTAACTCTTGCAAGAAGTGCCTGCTAGTCAGTATCTGAAATGTTGTTTTTGAGTTGATTTATGTGCTGATTTCTTTCATGATTCTTTAATACTTTGGAATGTCAGACAAACTTAGATTTTGGTTTCCTCAATTGATTGTTTATCTCATTTTGATTAAGCTTAATAACAAAATTATATGTCCTGTTTTTAGCAAAGAGGAAGGATTAAACAAGAACAATTTATCAAGAAAGTGAAAGAAATATTTGTTGAGGAGGAGAAGCAACGCATACCTATTGCCCAAGGACTTCCATGGACCACAGATGAACCAGAGGTGACGATCTTCAATCTTAATGTTGACCTTCATGTCAAGATTGAATATGCCTCTGTCTTGTGAATTATTTTACCACAAACTGATTTTCTTGCTCTGGAAGATTCTGGTTAGTTCATGTTGACTTTTCAGGAATTCATGAGAATATTTGATATGACATTTCATCTGATAAATCTTCTAGAGAGTTAGTTTATGGTATGTAGTTGGAATTTGATCCAGATTATCATTCTACTTTAATTGTAATTTGCTTAATCTGATCAGAGATAAGCAGAATGTAATGTGTATGAAACAAATATATTTGTTAGATGGGTTCCCTTGAACTAATTCCCTTATTTTGTGCTCTTATCGTGATTGCCAAGTATGAAAATGCTTGTGAAAACTATGATTGGCAGCTGTATTGGGAGGGTAATGTCCTGCACAAAATGTTAAATATTACTTTCTCAATAGAAAACTGTGTGAGAAAATTTCACATGTATAAACACCGTAAAGTTCATACTAGACCAAAGGCTTGCTTTGCTTATAGATTAAAGAATTTATTTTTCTGACCTACAATATTAATTATGAGAAAGGGGAAAACAAAGCTAGATTGCATTAATTATGGAAGATTATGCATATGAAACTACAAATCAACTTGTTATTGCTATTATTAGCCATCAAGTTCTTCCTTTTTCTGACCTGCAATATTTCTGATATGTTGTTTAGATCTTGTTGAAGCCTCCTGTCAAAGAAAGCACTGAGCCACTGGACATTGTTTTGCACAGTGATGTGCGTGCGGTTGAAAGGACTGAGTTTGATCAATTTGTAAGCTTTCTAGATTTGCTCTCATCAGCAAAAACTAACTAGAGAATCTTTTTAGTTTGCATCTTGTAATATCATGTAGTGCTAAAGCCAATATACATTAACAAAGCTTTTGGCTACTCTATTTTTGTTAGGTAGCTGAGAGGATGAGCTTCGCTGAGCAACTAAGATCAGAAAGGGAGTTGCAGAAGAAGGTATTCCTTTTTTCTATATTTTTCAACTTAACAATTCATGGTTTCTCAAGTTCGATGAAGCCAAAATAATTGTATACTTAAATACTTTCAATTTTTTTTTATAGTTTGAGGAAGAAGAAGAAATACAGAGGCTTAGAAGAGAGCTTGTGCCTAAGGCTCAGCCAATGCCATACTTCGATAGACCCTTTGTTCCTAAAAGGTGAGTTTGCCACAGAACCTATGTATTTCTTTTGCTAATAATGTCTATTGTATGTTAGCCAAATTTCCCAAATATCAATCCAACTTGCCTGTAATTTTTTGGTCAGATCCAATGGACTGTTAATTGCCACCGTCTTATTGAATCAAGTAGAAAGTATTTCCTAATTTTGCTGTTTGGTAGCCAAGCATCAGAAGACAAGTGTCTTCTTAAATTCATGATCATATCATTTTACTGAATGCAGTAGCATGAATCTAGCAGTATGTATTCTCCAGTCTGGTTATGTGACTAATTTGTTTAATCCAGTAGAAGGTATTTCATCTTAAGTCTTTCACTTCACCGAATTAGAAAAGAATCTGGCAGTAGGCAGTAGCATGAATCTAGCAGTATTGGTTACGTGACAAGTTTGTTGAATCCAGTAGTAGGTATTTCCTACATTTTTGCTGTCTGTTGTTGGCCTGGCTTTATGAAGGCGAGTATCGTAAGTCCTTCAACTTTACGGAATTAGTAGCACTTGTTCATTTCCTTCAGAAACAGAGATGGAAGTGATGAATATGACCAAGAGATGCATTATTTTGTGCCTCTGAAATCTGTTTGTATCATAGACCACAAATGTGAGGCTGATGAATGTATGCGCAGAGCAGTCTAACGAATTATAAGATTCAACATGAACTGTGTTTTCCTTGAGTTTTTAATTTTACTTTTTCATTTTTTTTAGCTTCATAGATGCTTGCAACAGTTAAGATAGGATAGACACAGATCCCAAGGCGACTATGAATTCTACAACTAGAAGTTAAATCAAGTAGCATTATAGGATTAATGAGTAGAGGGGGTGCCAAAGATAACTCTACTTAAAAAGATCTCGATATTACTAGAAATTCTTGCAGCTAACCTCAAATAATTGGGACATATGATTCATTGTAACGGATGCCGATTATTAAATACAGATAAAAAAACTGAACTAAACTGAACCAAATGGAAATTCTTGATTCAGTTTGGTTAACTTGCAAATTGTTTGGTTGTGTTTCAATTTGAGAATTTATATCCAAAAGGAAATTCTTGATTCAGTTTGGTTAACATGCAAATAGTTTGGTTGTGTTTCAATTTGAGAATTTATATCAAAACTTTTTTAGGTTGGGTTTCCAAGATTTCAAAGCTAATCCAGCCAAAAATTGTAGGTTTAATTTGCTTATTTAATCTTATGATTAAATATTACTAAAATCAAATTTTACTTAAATTTAGTAACAATTAATCATCTGTAGTTAAATATAGAGATTCAATTCGTTCAGTTCTAACTGTACGTAAGATTTTTCAATTTTGTTTGTTTTATCTCTCAATAAACATCACTCGGTTCCTTTATTTTTAAAGAATTAGTTAAAAATTATAATTTCATTTGAATCAAAAAGACAGACACCCTAACTGTTGTTTGTTGATGTTTCATTATATTTTGCTATTGTCTTGATCTTTACTCTTTTTTTTTTTCACATCATAAAAAGATCTGAAAAGCCTCGTACAATCCCAAAGGAACCAAGATTTCACATCCGCCCAGGAAAACCATCATGGTAATTATATTTTGCTTTCTTGCCAACATCATTTCATTTGTTATGTTTTACGACTTTGACTCTGTTCTAATGCATGAAAAAATGAACTAGATTGCAGAATTATTTACACTCATATCCTACTTCTCCTGTATTTTCTGTTCATCCAGATTGAAGCTGCAAGACACTGTATATACAAGAAGCTTGGATGTTTTTTCTCCCTTTCTCTTCCCACCCAAAAGACTCATCCTATATTGTTCGAGTTGAAGGATCAGACGCCTCAGCGTTGAATGTAAACGTGTAGCTGGAGAAAGAAATAGTTGACTTCGTCCATTATTTGAAATGAGCACTAGGCCTAATGAGCAGCACCAAGGAAATTGAATAAGCTTGGGATTTGCTATCTACTATTTTGCGGAGAAAACCTACTGTTTACTTGTATGTACCGCATATTAAATGTTGATTTTTTCAAGGTAGAAATGTTAAACCTCATCTGTGTCCAATTCAACTTGTATTGTGCTTCTTTCAGTAACTTTTATACACTATTTATCTACGCTTCCTAACTCAATTTTGTCTTTATTTTTCTAGTGCTCAAACAAAGGAATCATCTTCTCATCTTAGGCGTCCTTTACCGGTCATTAAATTCATTAGGAGATAAGATTTTTTTTTTTTCAAAAATATATATTCATAAAAATTAATCTTTAATTTTATTATAATAAATTTCTCTTCCTCTGACTAATTGAATATTCCATGGACAAGAAATCATCCATCATCCAGATCAAACGTATCGAATCGCCCAACACTAATTTAATCGAAAGAAAAGGCAGAATACATAAACAAACGAGCTGAGTGGAATCCAATTATCAGAGGAGGAGATAAGGCATGCAGGCCTGCTTTCCTCCTTGTGATAACGATTCCAAGTCACTGACATAAGAAGCAGCAGGAGAAGCAGAAGGAAGAAACTGGCAGTGATGTGACGCCACTGCAGCTTCTGCATGCTCGCTGTCAACGAGCCCACTGGGCCAGTAATCTCACAACACGAAAACAGAGAGATAGCCATTTGCCACACAAACTAATTATGACTCCACGATCTCATTTATTATTTAAAATAAATGCGCAAAAATAAGTGTAAGTTCTGCTGAAGAGCACCAACTATCTATTTATCGTTCAAAGGAGATAGTAATTGTGCACCAACTGCATGCATGAATAGATTTAGGACCACCATTAATTTCTCAACGCCCTAATTCTGTGCTACTCCATGCAGCTTTTATATCTGACACAAGGCCATTGGCTCCCCAAAAGTGTCTTCCTCTTTTTGAGGTCTGTAACTGTGTCAGCAAGAAAGATGAGCTGTAAACCTGTCAAAAGAGACCAGTTATAAGTGAACTTTTATAAAATTCTCATGTTTTCAAAATACCCCCTCTTCCTTTTTAGCCAGTCAATTCATTTGGTCTAAAATTAATGAACGTAAGGAATTCCAAATTACTTCAATCAAAATTAATATAATTTTCAATTTCAAAATTGTAAATTGGCTTAAAATTGTCAATTAAAATTGAAGATTTGCATGCAGTCCCTATGTTAGAAAAACTTTATTTACACTCCCTGCATGTAAACTTTTGTTTACTTAAGCTTTCTGCATGTAAACATTGTTACCTAATTGTCTTTCATTTTTTATTAGGTACAAAAAAGTTTAAAATGAAGTACATTTCTTTCTAAATTTAGCACATTTAAATTAGAATCAAGTATATTTTCTGTCAAATTGAGCACGTTTTTTCCCCGCTTAATATAATTTTTCTTAAATTTAGTATTATTTAAAAAGAAGATATACTAAATTCTAGTTTGATGTGCTGAATTTAGGAGAAATTATACTTTATTTTGGACTTTTTTACCTAAAAAAATATAAAGGTGATTAGGTAATTAGTGTCCATTATATTTGGTTAGGGAGTGGAAATAATATTTTTCTAACATGGGGACTACATGCAAAGCTCCAATTTTGATTGGGGATTTTAAGCCAATTTACCCTTTGAAAATCTTGAAAATGTAATGTAAATTTAATAGTGTAAATTTAGAATAGTAAATTTTTTAGCTTAAAAACTTAAACAATAATTCTCATTAAGCAATCCCACTAATAAATTTTTAGAACTCTCGTGATTAAAAAAAATATATTCAATTTTTGCATTTGAGTGGTGTAGATTTATCATCTAATTCTGGAGTTCAATTTCGTTAACTGATGAATCCAAAGAACTTCGAATTAAAACCAATATATATTTTTAAAAATATTTTAATAATAGCATAAATTATGAATAATAAATTTATAAAGTAAAAATAAACAAAATGAACTCTCAAGTTAATTAATAAAACTTTCAATTTACTACATCAAATTTTCATGTCAAAAAAGTACGTAACTGTACGTGTCCACAAGAAAGATTCAACTGTGAAAGTGTCAAAATAAGCCAGTTATCACTGTGTTATTTTTTATTATTTTTATTTTCAAACCGCGGAAGTAAATATAGATATTGATGCAGTATTCAATTTACATAATATACAAATCACATGCTATATACCAAAAAATTTTAAGTTATTTCAAATATACCAATGTATTTTTTTTAAAAAAAACTTCTTAATGTATTTATATCTCCGAATTTAAATCTGAAAGTATAAATTTAACACACTATTTTTTTTTTAACTTGTACAAATTTAATAAAATTTATCATAAACTCTAACCAACGCTACTAATAAATTTCTAGAACTCCTCTAATTAAAAAAAAAAAAATCCAACTTCTAAATTTGCATTTCTACCGTATGGACCTAGAAAATTTTGTATTATTTAAAATCAAAACTAATGTACTGCTCAGATCTAAATTCGACTTTTTAAATTGAAAACAGTCAAGAATTGATATAGTAAAAAATTAGAGATATATTTTCAATTTATGATATCAAAAATATGATATATAATGTTTCAACAAGGAACTACGTGGAGGACCGAAGTCAAGCGAACAATCAAAGACGATGAAGTGGATGCTAAGGAGAAAAAAAGGAGGCCTGTGAGATCAACACGAGCGTTAAAGGAACTCACCTGAAGAATTCCGGCGAAAACCCCTCCGACGCTCAAGTTAGAAAAAGAAAATAATATGGTGCGAGAAGGAAAACTTAAATTAACATTTACCTAGGATTTCTCCTCCCTTATATAGAAGCGGCGATTGTCCTTTTTCCATGATTATGGCTGATTGGAACGTGTATGTTAACCGTTCCGACAATTATGATCCTATCAATAAAAGAAAGGAATCGATGTGTATATTTCTTAATCGTCTTTTCCATTATTTATTACCAAATAACGGACAATAAATATTTTCTCTAATAATAGGATGTCTCTCACTTTTTAACATTAATTATTATCTGAATTTCCTGGTGAGAAGCGTACGAGCCTTTCATAAGGGGGTCAACATTTATACTCAA
>JBAMIB010000053.1:4026236-4036858 GCA_037177415.1 Kaempferia rotunda | reverse complement strand
AAAGAAATACAAGAAAATATAATTTTAATAAAAGAACAAATTCCAAAGCTCAGTAATAGATTTTCTAAAAATATGGACATTTTTAATGCTCTCCATGAAATTAAGGTCTTGGAAAACTTTTACTTATCTTTTTCTTTTAGACACCTTACTTAGAGATACTTACCTTTTAACCTCATTTCTCTCACCTTATTTCTCACCCCCTTTTCCATATATCAAAAATAAGTAGTGATATTTTTAGAAAAGTGTTTCGTCCCCCTTAACTGATCATTTATATTTATTTTAACACAAAATTCTTTAACTTAAATTTTGAAAAATGATTTGAGTAAAAAGGTTTCAAGTATAAATGTTTCAAAAGATAGAATATGAATATATTCCCCTTAATTTTGAAGGAATTTTGAAAAGCTTTTGAAAGAGTGTTCAACTTCCTCGCCCAATAATACTTGTCTTGAAAAAATATTGAAAAGCATTTTTAAAAAAATAATAATAATTTTTAAAAAGAATCTTTTTGTAAACTATTACTTTAACTTTTAAAAACATGACAAACCAATTTTTTGAAAACTTATCTCTGTTTAAAAAAATATTTAGAAAAAAAATTGGTGGGAAAGTAGATGTTGAATTAAATTTTAAAAAATTTCAAAGGTGGAGAAATTTTTGAAAACATTAAAGAAATTAAAGAATCAAAGATTGAACACTTATTGGATCCTAAGTCCAAGCATGTGAAAAATAACGTAATTAAATTTGAAAATAATATTTTAAATGTACTTCATTAATTATCCTTAATAGACATAAGGTATTCAGCTTCTTATTTTCCATCTCACCCATTATATGTTATAAAACATATTAAGCCTTATGAGTTTGTGTGAGATGGAGTTAAGTAAATCATAAGTTTGAATTTGAATTTTGAATAATATTTAAGTTTGAATGATCAAATTTGAATTTTGAAAAATAATTAAGTTTTAAAAAGTTAGTTTTAATTTGAATAGATTTTGATCAAATTCTGAGTGTGATCATATTTTGAGTTGAGTTTGATCAGAATTGTTTGAGTTTGATTTGATTTGAATTGAATATAATCAAATTTTATTTGAGTTTGATCTAATTTGATTGACTTTTATCAGATTTGAGTTTGAATTGAGTTTGATCAGATTTGATTTAGTTTGATCAGAATTGATTGAGTTTGATCTGATTTGAATTGAGTTTGATCAAATTTTATTTGAGTTTGATCAACTCGATTTGAGTTTGATCTAATTTGATTGACTTTGATCAGATTTAAGTTTGAGTTTGATCAATTTAAATTGAGTTTGATCAGATTTGATTTAGTTTGATCAGAATTGAGTTGAGTTTGATTTGATTTGAAATTTAAGTTTGATCAATTGATTGAATTTTGATCTAATTGAGATTTGAGTTTGATCAATTTGATTGAGTTTGATCTGATTTGAGTTTAAATTTGATCAATTTATTGATTTTGAAATTTGAGTTTGATTAATTGATTGAGTTTGATCAATTTGATGTTTGATTAGATCAATTAAGGTTTAATTAGGGTTTGGTTGGGTTACGCTAATTCTCAATTTTAATCTAAATCGATCTCACCCTTTTCTAGATTTTCAATTAAGGAGCCTTAAGAGTTTTATGTAATGGTTAATTTTATGTTTAATTTAGATTAAAATCTAAGAATTGATTTACATTTGTGTTAGACTAAGGTTTAACAGTTAGTCAATTAAACATCCATTTCGATAATTAGCTTATGTAAGACAGTGCAGGGCCGATAAACTGAGGTCGATTAATCTGTAAGTTAAAATAAAATCTTTCTCGTTCACAATTAACTTAACCAAACACAAAAGAATAAAGATAGAAACTAAATTAGTACGAGATAGACAATGGTTACTTGGATCACGATCAACTGATCGCTCCTCTAAGGAAGTTGAAGCTCTATTCGTCCAAAACTCCTTTGTCGGAGGAGGAGAAACCTCGTACACAGAATTGAAGCTCAAAGACTTGGAAAGCACAAATACAAGAAAGATTACAGTGTTTGGAATATCTAAAATTGAAGAATTAGAGCTCTATTTATAGCTTAGCCAAATTCTACGTCGGAGGCTTTCCAACTGCCCGGACCAGCTCTGGGCGCCCCTAGGTGGTCAAACCTCATCCTCTCGCAAACGGCTCATAAACAAGGTTCAAATAAGATTTTATCCAATTCTGGGCGCCTGGACCCGTTCCGGGCGCCTAACACGACGCTTGACTGGGCTCGGACGAGTCAACCTTGTGTTGACTGGTCCGGTTCGCTTTGGCTTGAGCCGGTTCGTCCGGCTAGCTCCCGAAGTCTTCGGCTCTCTGGTCGCCTGGGTGATCTCGGACATCCAGAATAGGGCTCACCCGAATCCATATTCCGTCCTTCTCCTCGAGTGCACTTCCTCCCGGCTTCTCGTCCCTCGGAATGTAACGCACGTCCTTCTCGTCTAACGATGTACTCTTCCGCAGCTCCGCGTCCCTCGGATGCGCCGAATCCATCGACTCTCTCCCATACCGCCCTTCTCATTCCCTGTGTCTTTCGCTCGACTTCTTGTGTTCCAAAACTCCTACACACCTAGACACAAGGTCTGCCACACACAGGACCTAACCTAACTTGGTTGATCACATCAATACCAACCTGGTGACCAACAATCTCCCTTTTTTTATGTGAGCAACCCTAGTTAAGTTAGTGTAATAAAAAATAGAAATTTAAACAATTTTAAAAACGACTAAGAAAAATGAAAAATATGTAAAAGTATATTCTATTCCTTAGACTTAATAATTCTCCTCCTTTGATCACATAAAAGATTGGGGATGGAAGACATATAATGAATGTCTAAGTTAAGTAAAATAGAAATATGAATTTGGAAATTTCTAAAGTAATTGAAATCTTTATAAAATTTTCTAAGTGTAGAAAAAATTAATCCATGAGTAGAAATTTTATTTTTCTAAAATTTAATTTTTAACTATTTTTTATATTAAAAATTACCATTATAGTTGAAAAATAAAAAAAAATTCATTTTTCAAGAAAAAATTATGAAAAATTTTCTAAGTGTAGGAAAAATGAATTCTAAGAGCAGAAAATTTATTTTTCTAAAATTTAATTTTTAACTATTTTTAATATTAAGAATTTTAGTAGAAAAATCAAAGAAAATCCATTTTTTGTTGAAAATTTCAAAAATTTTTCACTAAGTGTAATTTTACATTTTCTAGGATCTGTAAAAATTTAACCAGAAATACAACTGAAATTTTTTAAAGAAAATTTATAAAAATATAATTGAAAGAAAAATAAATTAATGAAAAAACATTAACAGAATATTCATGTAAAGAATAATAAAAGAAATTGAAATTTAGGCCAAAAAATTTAAGAATCTAAGCTAGGTATTTTTTGGGAAGCCAATAAAGATTCCTTTGAAACCAATTGTAAAATATACACTTGTAAAATATAGAGTTCTGAAGCCAATTGTAAAATATACACTTGTACTTTCATTTCCATTTATGTTTTGTCAAAGTCTGAGCTTTCAACTATTATAAGGGGCTTCTCCGCCTCTAACCTTTGTCGAAGATCTTTTATTGCACTTTTAAACTGCTTTGGGTTAACAACCACTTAGGTTGTAACCAAGTAAACTCTGTCTCCTTAATTTATTTTTATGTTAATTATTTTTTTAATTTAAGTGTATCCTTGATAAGTAAGTAGCAAGAGAATTTGTAATTTAAATTATTGGCTATTTACTCCCTCTAAATGGTCTACCTGATGTGATAAGTAGTATCAGAGCCCAACCAATTTAGAAGAACTAATTACCAGCTAAAGCATCAGGAAGATGGTCAAATCCATCATCCACCCACCAAAATTCGAGGGGGGAGTTCACACTTTGGAAGTTTCATATGGAAGTATTTTTCAAAACTAATTTTGATATTTTACTTACTATCAAATATGGTTTTGAAGTATCCAGGGGTGAGAACTGAGAAGAAAAAGAATAACACCAATGGAACAACAAGCACCAAACCAACTATGTGGCCAACGATAAAGCAGAGTTTCACCTTCTAAGCATCCTACTACCTCAAGAAGTCAACTAACTCAACTCGGCCAAAGAACTCTCGGAGAAGTTTCTAGAGCTTCATGAAGGAGCGTCGGAGGTAAATCTACCAAGATGGGACATCCTTTGAAATCAACTAATGAACCTCCAAATGAATAAGGGTGAGAAGGTGGCTCAACTGTAAGTAAAAAAATCAAAGAGTTGATCACTGGATTGAACAACCTCAGAAAAACAATTTCAAATCGAGATTCTCTCTGATATGCACTTAATGATTTTTTGAGAACCCAAGAGTGGACATCAATAGTAGATGCTTACTACACCACAAAACATTTAAAAGTAAATACTTTAGAAGAATTATTTCAATTTTAGAATTATGTGAGTCTCAATATGCAAGACAAAGAAAGGAGCTGAATCAAAATTTAGCATTGCAAACCAAGAAGATCGAGCCAGATTCAGAATTACAGCACAACAGAGATGAAGAATATTTTAAATCTAACAATTTTAATAAGAATTAGGCAACAAAGCTTCTTTGGAGAAAAGGGATAGTTATGTACTATAACTACCAAGAAAAAGGACATAAAAGACAACTGCTCAAAGTTGAAAAGCAAAGGAAAAGGATAAAGAATGCCAAAGCACAAGAAGCTCAAAGCGACGTGGAGTGAATCGTTGTCATCCGAGTTTGAGACGGAACAATAGACCAGGCTAGCACTAATGGCTAGTCACCAAAAAAAAGATGATGAACCTACATCGGAAGATAACATCGATGAAGGGGAACATCAAACTACAAATCCGACATGATAAGTGAGGTATGTAACCTTCCCTCCAATCAACTTTACATGTTATAAAAATGGTAATTAGAACTTTATGCAAAATAAATAATAAATATATTGATTCAAAGAAACAAATGCATGCTTACTAGAAAATCTTGGTAGAATTAAGGATGAAAATATAAAGTTAAAAGAACAAATAGAATCATTTGAAAAATGTCCTACATGTTCAAACTCAAAGTTTTTACAAGTTTCAAACTTTAGATATAATGGACTTAATTCGTATATTAGAAATCACAGATGCTAAAATACAAAAAATTTAAGAAATAATGTTCCTAAAAAATATTTAATTAATACAGTAGGTAATAACTTATTTTAGATTCTGAAATCTATTCTGACTTGTTAGTTTTTTTAGCTAGAAATTTAAATTGCTAAAAATTTATATGCTAGCTAGAAATTATTTTTTAAAAATATATTTCGTATACTTTATGACCAATTCTATTTTGGTATAAATTTTTTGTAATAGAAAAATGATATCTGTTAGCAAAAATATTTTTAGATTTTTTTATAGATATACAATTTTTTATAAATTCTTTACTTGTTTTAGACATTAAGAAGGATAAAACCTTATCCGGTTGGAGGAACCTCCAAGTGTTCAAGCCGCCTCAAACTGCCATGTCAGCAAAATGATCACTTTGACTGTGGAACTATAAATAGAGCCCTGAAGTAAGTTATAAAATATACACTTGTACTTTCATTTCCATTTATGTTCTGTCAAAGTTTGAGTTTTCAACTGTTATAAGAGACTTCTCTGCCTCTGACCTTTATCGAAGAAGGAGATCTTTTAGTATGCTTTTAAACTGCTTTGGATTAATGACTACCTAAGTTGTAACCAAGTAAACTCTATCTCCTTACTTTATTATTATGTTAATTATTTTTTAGTTACGTGTGTCCTTGCTAAGTAAGTAGCAAGAGAATTCTAATTTAAATTATTGGCTATTCACCCTCTCTAGCCGATTTATCCGATCTAACAATTGGCACCAAAAGAATTAACATATCTCCACATTAATACGATATTGTCCACTTTAGGCCTAAACCCAAATGAATTTATTTTTGGATTCTCTCCAAAAAGTCTCATACCAATGAAGAATCTTCTATCTTATCTTTTCTAAATATTTTTAATATGAAACTTTAATTATATTCACAACGTAGTAATCTATCCATTGCAAATTTGCATGTGCATGGATGCAAATTACAATAGGATGATGAACAATTCGAAGTTAGTATAATCAATATAATCTAGCCTTTGGTTAAGCTAGATAGCTTTTAGTCAATTAAATCTTAATGGATCGTCCCACCTTTACTTGGCTTACAGCCATCTAAAGCTTGTGCAAAGATTCAAGACCATGTTGATAGACAAACTATGACTTAGACATTAATAGTTAGCCAAAGGCTTCACAATCAAGTCACTGGATAACCTACTTAATTCACCTAGCTACCATACCATCTACCGTTATATTTTCTTTAAAAAAAAAAGCCCACATAGATATAATTAAAGTGGTAAGTGGATAGAGGTTTGCTACTTGGTCGAGGGGTCAAACCTTAGGACTGACAGAGCATAAATCCCTACATCATATATAACTCACCCTCTTAATTATCCACTTGTCTCCTCAATTATTATAATTTACCTCCTACGTGTTGATCCTGAGATGGATTGGTGGGGTATTGGAGATGAGCACTTCGCCTTTTGCCATATGATATTTCCTATAAACAAAATCCAAGCTCTCTAAGCTCACTCTATGCTATTGGATCCATCACTCAATATTCCATGTCCTAGAGTTCTCTAAACTTCTCTAGAACTCTGTCACTTTTCTAAGGCCATTAAGATAATGACCTCTATGATTCAAACATCAACCACTTAATGTCCCATGCTCTGAAGTCCTTCAATCTCCACTAAAGCTCAATCATTTGTTCTAGGTCGCCGAACCATTAATTAAGTTAAATACAACTTTATCATATCAATTTTAACAAGCACCTCACAAAATGTTGTTCCTAGTCTACCATGCTAAAGCAGTCGCATAACCACACTTAAAATAATTCTTAATTGTAAATTGTTTATCAAACTTTTCCATGCTTTGATCAACACAAAGGTTCTAAAAGGGTACACAATTCATTAATTTTATAGTTGATCAACTAAGGAAATGAGGTAGAGGTAGTGTCTATCACTATAGTTAATAGGAACGAAATGAATAGTTTGTCTTGCTAAAAAGGAGAGAGAGAGAATCAACATCATAAATAGGCATTGAAAATCAAATTATCAGAAAAGATAATGAGAATATATAATCTTAGGGACCACCATTGTATATGATACAATGGAGGATAAGGGAATGTACAATATATCTTTTTTCGAGATCTATGGGAGCTTCATGTATTAGGTTGTCTTTATAAAGGGGAGGCTTAAGGCAATGGTAAAGTTACTATATATCGTGTGATACAAGAGGATTTAAGTTTTGAGATATCATAATTTTTGATTTGGATTGAATTATGACATTTAATATATCAAATCGAAATACGTTTATAAATTTGCAATTGGTTAAAGCATTTTCGGTGGAGTCTGTAACAACCAAGTCTTGAGCCTAAAAACATCATTTAAGGCCTTTTTTTTTTGTAGCTGGAAGATTTTATCTTTTTTGTTAGGGTTTTTTTTTTATCGTTTTGCATCTTAGAAGTTTAGGTCAATTTAAACAATTGTTTAATTGATGTTAGAGCATTATATTTTATTTTGAATTAATTTATTTCAATTAAACCTAGAGATGACTTCTCTACGTTTGATAATTTCATGTTTCTTCTAAGAAATTCCTCCGTCAAAACGAGCCTTCTGAATAGCTGTTATTTTGTCCAACGTCATACCTTGTGATCACATAATATAATCATGAAAACAACCTCTAAGTATAGTAGGATGAACCACAATGGTTCAATTTTCACTTTATCTCTCTCTTTCTCTCTCTCTCTCTCAAATGGGACTTACAATTAAGGAATGCTATGCTTCTGGGGCATCTACTGTGAGTGCTTTCTAATTTACCTGATGACCGATGGAAACCTTTTGTGGGGTCGAACTGGTCACCCCGACTCGATGTTACCCAACTTAATTAATTTTTTTTTTCTCTCTCAAAGAAGGACACAGTTCAAACTATGTCAATGAGAGGAGAAAATGCTGAGATTCTACTGGTCCATTCACAGGCCACCATTGACTCAAATGGCACCACGACATCACACTCAAATAATGCAGGGGAGTTTCAGAGCTCCATGGTGCAGAAAAGTCCAAGGATCTATGGCAAAGCTTGAAAAGGAGCATTAAAATGGATCACTTTTTCATGGTTTTGGGTACCAAATGACTTGCAGGCAATGTAAGATCACATACATCAAAAGTTAAAGGAGATCATGATCCATAAAGGAACATGAATTGTGGCCATCCTGAGTGAGACATATGAGATGCTTTACTGCACTCTAGGCACTTTTATTCTCCATAAGATGGCCATGTTCAGAAATGAAATGAAAATAATGCAAGTTTCAGATCATTGTAGTCCTATTTGTTTGTGGATACTTGTTGTTTTCAGTACTATGGCGACTAACCGAAAGGAGATGATGAAATCTTGAAATTAGTTGATCAGGCACTGTATGTTCATCTGCTCCACTGAGTCTCTTTTCCTCTCTATCACTTGCTTCTTCCTACAAAGTAGGAATCTTCCTTCTGCACCACCCACATTGGTGCCAAAATCAGACTTTTCAACTGGATGGGTCACTAATGTTTCTACAGGCCATACTTTATCAAAATGGATGCAGAACCTACAAACATCTTTTAACTTTAGGCTGCATGAACAATAATAACAATTAAGTCTTTATCCCACTAAGTAAAATCGATCTCTTATTATATTCTCATCTATATTTAAATAAATTTTATTATTTTTATCATTGTCAATTAAGTCTTCAGTCTTCTTTTTTTCTTTTAATGTATGATTATAACATTCTCTCTAATATTTTTATTTTTTATTCTGTCTATCCTTGTATGTCTGTATATTTACCTTAACATCCTAATATTTGCAACTCGTCTGCTCCTATATTAGTTTCATAGCCCAACATCCAATTTTATTATAACATATTAAGTCTAGCTGCCATTTTCTAAAACATTCCTTAAAGGTTTAGAGGTACTTTACGATATCAAACAATTGACACTTTCTTCCATTTCAACTATCGTGCTTATATTTTATATAAAATATCTCTATCAAATCCCTCCATTCTTTTATAAAAATAATTTTACCTACTTGAAACTTTTAGTTATAATAATTCCTTATCTCTCCTCTTAACAATTATTTTATTGCGCCAATACTACTAAACCTTTAAATTTTAATGTCTTCCACTAAGTCTGAACTTAATATTTACTTCTTCGTAGGTCCTATCCACCAACGTAATGTCATTTGTAAACATTAATGTGTTAATCAGCTTTGTGTGTGCAGTTTGAAACATTGTTGTGAGGCATCTGATGATTGAAGTTTGGAAATCAGCAGGTCCACTAGAAGCAGAAAGATGGACTAAAAGAAGGAATAAAACATTGGTAATAGCAGAAACTCAAAGGAGGGGAAAAAATGTATGTGCTTTAATTTGAATCCTAAAATAAAATAAAACATTCAGTTTTTTTTTTCTAAAATAAGGTTCAAATATACACTCCTTGGAATTTCAAAAGAAATTCTATGAAGTTAATTAAGTAGTCATTTGAATAAATGTGAATGAAATTCTTGGATTAGCTTGGCATCCACTAGAATAGTGATGTTTGGCAAAAGAATGTTCCAGTCTTATCCGAAGGGATGGGAAGTAATGTGATACAATCCATTGAATAGTGTTTCTCTAACAAAGAAAAATGTACACCTTTTGGAAAGTTTCCCTACTTTATTTCTGTGGTCCATTCAAGAACCGAAAGAGCTAATTCAGAACAGACTTCATTCTCATCCTTCAACCTTTTTTTAATCTATCTTTAAGATGATATTATGCTTACCGAGTTTATTGATAATTCCTGGAAACTCTTTAGAGAAATAAATTGAGAGAAGATGAAAATTTTAAAAGAAACATTGCTACTTGAGTCTAGATATTAGTGGAGGAACATCCAAAAGTTCTATCTTGCTAAATGGGCTTGGGCTTTCATTATCTTGCTAGGAACTCGTCCAGATTTAGGTTGTGAAAGAATATAGGGTTTAACTACATTTTTTTTTTCTTTTAGTTCTGTGTGTGTGTGTGTATATATAAGTGATCCCGTCCGGAAATTGTGACCGGAATTGAGAGTCCTCTAAGCTAAAGGGAATAGTTGTAGGGGTGGGAGGAATTAGGGTAAGGAAGGTACGGTGGAGTTAGGAACGATGGGGGTAGAGGGATGGGTAAGTGGGGAGTAAAAGGGAGGGGGATGTAGAATTGAGACTCAGACAGTAATCAAAATGCGATGAAAGTGAGGGTAGCGAGAAGAACTTACAGCCTTTGCAGGATTTATGCCTCCGAAAGCACTAGCATATCGCCGAAAACCCTGCACACCTCCTCGATTGTCAAAGGAAAGGATCCTTCCAAAAGTATGCACACACGCAACTGACGACGTTAACACCATAAATCAGGGAAAAGATCTCCGACTTGGGTATTCCAATGTTCAAGTCAGAAATTATCCTCAATGCATAGAAGATGTAGTATGCATAAATTAGAAAGCTCAAAGTAAGGAAAAAGAAAATTGAAGAGGAAAAAAAAACCCTAGATACTATGCATGCATACTTCTTTA
>JBAMIB010000053.1:3945756-3959209 GCA_037177415.1 Kaempferia rotunda | reverse complement strand
CGTACCCAAATCTGTCCAGCCTGCCAATCGAAACTAAAACGGGCATAACTTCTTGCTTGGTTGGAGTTTTTGGGTCTATGACCTATAAAAACGAAGCTAACTTCAAGCTCAACACGTTAGTACAAATTTCACAGCATTTCCAGAGTCGAACCTTGAGAGGCCGTCTTTTAGGCATGGTCGTGCGAAATCCAGACTGCACTGCAGACTTAAAGTAAAACGGGCTAACTTTTCACTCAGTTGGATCCACGGGATGGGTCACCCACCAACATGACTACAACTTCAAGTTATACAACTTTGGTTCAATCACAACTCGAGAAAAGCTCATCTAAAGGTCAAAAAAACATGTTTTGGTAAAGCCCAACGAATCTGACAGATCAAGTCAACTTATAAAGTATAAAAGGGGAGTCCACACCCTTCTTTGGGATCTTTAGCTTGGGGCTCGCTCCTTTCCTTGGAGAAGGGTTCTCCCACCTTGGGGGAACCCTAGAAGTTTCATCCTCGCCAGTCCTACCACCTCTAGAGCAAGGAGATCATCCAAGAAGACCGGCAACACATTGATAAGCATCCTCTTCTCTCTATCTTCATGTATTGAGTTGTGGTTTGTTATTTTATTCTCTTGATTTGTTTTCCTTTGTTCATGGAGTAGATCTCTAGATCTAGAATATAAGTAGTTATGTTGTGAAGTTGATGTATGAACTATATATTTGGACATTTTCTTGTGTTATAATATATTTATGTCATGTTCTATGTGTATTATGTCTTTTATGTGTTTGACGAAATGTGTGAATGGTGTAAACATGTAGATGTGAGAGATTTGTCTTTATGTTAAGGTTGCTACAAGACTGGATAACCAGGAATCCTTAGTGACAGAGGATACTCATTCAACTGGGCATATTATGCCTGTGACAAAGACATCGATACTTACCCACTGTCTATAGTCAAAATATCTTAACATAGGGACTAATCCTTATTAGAATATTCTAATTGTAGTTAACACTCTGATGTTAGTGTTAATAAATGACTTGTGTAATATAGTGATCGTATAACCGGGGAGCCCTAATGACAGGGGTAATACTTTAACCCGACTTTCTATATTATCTCTTCTATTTAGTGGCATTTAATACCGATCACTTAGTTATTATTCCTACAAATGTAAGCATGGAGTTAAGGATGTGAGCAATGCATAGGGGCATTAACTAGCATTATAATGAAACCAAAATCCTAGCATCTATTGATTCACCATCAAACTCCTTCTCTTTGTTCACTTGCACTCACACTCTTTCCCTTCCTCTCTCCTCTTTCTTTCCTCCTCTCTCTCTCTCTCAATCTTAGCTATGAATGCTTTGTTTGTCTATGTAACTCGCCATGCGGAGTTAACTAATACTTAATCGACAATCCCTGTGGATACGATAATCTTTTAAATTACTGACGATGTTTCTGTGCACTTGCGAATACGTAACAGTATTGTATCAATTGTCTTCGATATGAGACTCATTATCTCCATTATCCATCATTCTCAAGCTTTAGCTCCTTCCTTATCCATATCTCTTTCATAATTTGATACATGATTTATTTCTTTACATCTATTATATTTTATTTATTCAGAATATTTATTTTCATATTTGTTGTTAAGTCAATTCTACAAAAGAAATTCAAAGTCTTATATCTTAATAATCTTAATCCAATTTTCAATTTTACTTCTTTATGTGAGTTTTTCCTCTGAGAGAGGTAATTTCCCTCTTTACTTCATCAATTTTATTCCTAATTCCTATATGATTTGACAGTTCAAATTTGGTGTTGCATCAATTGTATTTGGTATGAGACCCAGAGCGAGAAGCTTGGTGGTTCAGTTTAGATACTAGTTATTTGCATTATCCATCATTCTCAAGCTTCAGCTCCGTCCTCAAACATGACTCATTCACAATTTGATACTTGATTTGATTCTTTACAGCTGTCTTTAGTCATTACTCTTTATTGTGATTTAACTTTCTTCTCATCTCACATATCATTTCCTCCGTTGCCTCCTCTAAACATCTACTTTCATCTTTACCTTTTATATTTTTGTTCCACCATCATCATTATTTCTCTATTTCCATCCATTCCTAAGTTTTAATTAGATTCTTGTGCCCCTCTCATCATTTTCTGTATCATCAACGTTGCTATCGTTGTGCATCACCAACCTCACCGTCTAAAAATGGAGAAAAAAGGGAAAAATAAAGCATGAGTGGAAAAAAAATTGGAGGATTAAAAAATGAGAGGGAGAAAAGTGAGAAAAAAAAGAGAAAAATATTGTTGTAAAAAATGGAGTTAAAGAGAGAGATAGAGGAAAAAATTTTGCGAAAAGATACTATTGTAAGAAAAGAGAGAAATATAGCATAGTACATTTTTTATCCTTATTGCATTGCCACGAGCACTTATGGCAATACTATGAAGATCTTACTGTCTCCATCTTATTGCTTTCAATCACATGCTCCCTCTAAGGCATCAACATTGCTAGTTCATAACAACAACAACAACCATCAGGCATCGACTTCCTCAATTGCAAACAATAGATTGACAAACATTGACAAAAGGAGAGTGTTGTTGTATTTCCAAACCTTCAAGAGGCAAACCAAAGCAGCCAAAAGCAATCAAAGGAAAGTTCCATTAATGTAAATTTGTTTCAATTGTATTCAATTTTATTTGTATCGTTGTCTTTTGTTTTGTGTTGTTTGTAAGAACAAGAATTGTAAAAGGTTTCTCTGCCTTCAGAAGGTCTCTTACAAGGAGAAAGATAGTGGTGTTATCGTTAGGACGGTAGTCAAGGGTAAAGAAGAATTAGAAAACGCCTAAGACGAGTATACATATGCCTACAAAAAAACAAAAGTCAAGGTGGATATGAAGAATCAAGAATTATGTATTAGAGAAGGAAAATCAAATTTTGAAAGTCTAGACTTAATCAATTGGAGAAGCCCCTTAGAAAATTAACTAATGGAGTTAAGTGATCTAAAAAGAAAAATCTAGGTTTAGGTAAACAAGTACTACCAATGACAAGAAATATTTAGGATACAAATCAAATTTTAAGGATAGTGTGACATCCTATTATAGGGTTCCATATATTTATAGAACAGACCATAAATCTAGGAGTCAAGGTTGCAAGAGAGGTCATTCCTAGTGTATGATTACGACTTCTAAAAAGCTTAGAAAAGTCATTAGAAAGGTATCCAGGGAGGTTATCCCTAGTGACTACTTAGTACATCCAAGGAGCTCCAATAGATATTGGGTTTCTAAAAGTGTGATATTTTCACACTAAATGGGTATAGGGTGTGTCAACCTAAATTGAAAAGATAGTTAGCCCAGCCATGATAAAGTTGATACTCTAGAGCTTTTTCAAGGAATAACGACATCTTGAGAATGAAACTTCAAATTTTATCTTGGAAGATTTTTAAAGTGTGTCAATAGAGAATTAAGTATTTAAGTTAATCAAAATTAGCACGATAAGTTAGAATCCAATAGTTCAAGGAAGTTTATCCGCTTATGTCAAATTTTGCATTTGACATAATATTAGATAACGACGCTTACATTGGATATCTAAATATTTTTACAATCATGTTATCTATGCTGACATGTTCGTGTGTTGATACATATTATTGCATCATATCATACATGATTGTATATTAAATCTTGACATGATATTGGTAATTTAACTTGATACACGGATTTGGTAATGTCATGCCATGATATGCAAGCATCATTCAAGTATGTTGAATTTCTTTTGCAAGTTCTGCTTTTGATATACGTCATGTTCATTTATATGCATTGATTTATTTTTTTGCAATTACGGACAAATGACGCAGAGAGCCTTGGCACAACGTGTAACCTAGAGGTCATGGATTCAAGTATCAAAAACAACATCTTATTAAAAAAAAAAAGGTAAAGCTACATATAATAGATCCTTCCCTAGGACCTCATATTAACAAGAGTTTCGTGCACCAGACAACTTTTTTAAGGATAAATGACATTATTTGGAATCCTAATTCCTAAGTAGGATGGACAAGTTAAGAATGCCTAGATAGATAGGGAAGAACTACTTTACATCTCATAAAAATCATAAATCCACTTATGCGTATTGAAACACATTAAACACAAGTGAAATAGTTAGGATGATAGGCTAAGTTCAAGGTACTGACATGGTGCATCTAGATGAGGTAAGTTTCATCAAATCATATGGATTTGATGAATTTAGCGATTCACGGTTGAAAACTGATTTAACCCCACGGGTTGGTACAGTTAGTACCTACATGAATGGTTAGTCCAATAAGCTTTAGGGTCAATTTCCATTGGAAAGTCTTACCCGATGTCTAACCTCCCCAATGCAAAGAGTCACTACTATATGGATTGATTTTATAAATAATTCTAAAATTTAATTGTTAAAAAATTTAAAAATATATAAAATTTTTAAATAAGTTTGATTGTAGAATGCGAGATATATATATATATATATAATTTAGAATATTTATAAACTATAATTATATAAATATATATTACATAAATTAATAATTAAATAATTAAATAAATTATATAATTATTATATATAAATTAGAATTTTCTGTTAATTTATATAATTATTATAAATAACAATTTTTTATCTTAGAATCAATTTGAAATTTAAAACCATACATATTAAAGGAAATACTTTAAATTACCTATGCTTTATTTCAGAAATTTTGATAAGTGTATGGTATCAAGTTACATAAATTAATATACAATTTATTTTAAAATTATATATATATATATATAAAGTATCAAAACCGAATTGGCACAACACGATACGGTATTGAAACTGTATCGATCTTGGGACCGAAATCCACACGGATCTAATTTTTAAACCTTGATTGCAACTATAATTACCATTATAAGATATCCCTATAAAACAAATTATAATAGTAAATAAATAATTTTTTTAATTTAATTAAACAAATTTGTATTTAATCAAAGAGGCCTGTGAATCATAGCTAGTTGTTAATATTCCAACCAACATAAAAGATAGACAAAAAGCTCAGCAGGATCTCATAGAACTAAACCATAGTTTTTGTATTGCTTGTATATATGATCTAAATTTTAGCTAGAGTTGTTTGTTTTGAGAAAAATGTAACATATAAGTGGAAACTTAGATAAAATGTTCTTATACTAAGCTAAGATAGGCATACAAGTCATGTATTTGTATACTCCAGAATAACTAACTAACCTATATCATTCTCTTTCAAAGTGGGGCATAGATATGTCATGTGTTATACTCAGCTTGTCACACAGAAACATAAAACGAATTTCAAAAAAAAGACTAGAAAAAATATCACGATTTGTTCTTCAATGGCATGTGACAGGTTCTTTGACATAACAAAATATGTCAATGCATTTAGTGCATTCATAAGTCACTAAATTGTTTGCAATGTAAATGGTTATCTCATTGTCATAACGTATATTCACTGATGCGTTTTGTTAAAACCAAGATTATCAAGAAAAGATTTCATAAACATTATCTGATAAGTTTGTCAGCTTCCACACTAGATCATGCTACAACAATCTTACTTTTCACATTACCAAATTGCCTTTCACATATATCCAGAATCCTGAAGTGAAACTTCTACCAAAGATATATCATATAAATAGCAGAAGAAAATGCACCAATATTCTGATGTTCGTACATTTTTGTAATACTTCTCTTGAAGATCACTTAATAAATTATAGGATTTTTAATACGTCACAATGAGATTTCTTGAGCTTTTGTGTGAACTGACTCACGGTCTTGAATGTAAATGATATCTCTGATCAAGTGATTCTACAATGAAAAGAATCTTCAAAGTCATCATCTTCTATATTATATTATGGTTCTACATTAATGTGAGTTTGTATCCAAACATACCGACTTTACGAGATACATTGCATATTTCTGAGATAAAGAAAATACTAGACAGCTAGGCAACTTCTACTCCAAGAAATTAATGTTGCCTTCTTAAATTTGGCTTTGGGTTTTTTTAATGAATATAATACAGTATAGAACATCATAAACATAAATCATTAAAATTACAACATCGATGGTACTATTTTGAGTAAAGACTAAATGATCAACTTCTCTAGATTTAAGGCCAACTTAAAGGACTTAGAGAGAATTTCAAACCGCATTTTAGGACTTTATTCAAGGTCATAAGTTCCTTGTTCTAAGCTTGCATATCCTAGTCACTCCTTGAGCCACATATCATTGATGTTGCTTCATACTATAGCGGCGGTCTCAAGGTTCTAACATGAGGTCGGTAGCTAAAAAGTCTTAGTATAAATCTCATGTACAGACTAGTTTTAAGTGTGTAACCAATGGAAAACAATGTCAAAATATTATAAACATAGAGGCTGATTGTAACTAAATTGTCACATAGTTATACTGCTGTACATAGAGTTCAATGATGGGAAAATGAAAAGATCCACGTGGCCAAACAAAAATGGAGACTGGATTCTTGTTGTATACATTTTCCAATGTCTTAAAGACTTGACACACCCAACGATACAGTATGGTTAACTATACACGTTCGTGTTGGTTATGGCATACTTAAGACCTGTTTATTTACATTCTTTTCCTGCACAATCAACATAAATGACAATATGGAGACGCATATATGACTAAGCTTACGTGATAAGTGTAGAATAGTGGTTTTACTGCCTGCCATGAGGATAGCATCACAAATTGTATAAATATCCTGATCTACTTTGACAAAGGTGCCGTTGCTAATTTTGATTAATTGGTTCATCTCAGGAACGTATTTGCAAACAGGATAGTTAACACATGTCTTCTATATGCATAGTAACAATTAAATTCCAAAAAAATAGTAAGATTAATTTAAGCAGGGTTCTATAAATATTCAATCACGCAATTTCATACAGCAATCTAGGCAAGAAAGACTAACACTCTGCTTGTGATAATGAAAACAATACGGAGTAAAAGACTTTGTAATAGTAGAGACCCTCATAAGGTGAAGAGAAAAAGTAGTTATGCTAAAACTTACAATATAAAAAATGGGATCGATATGGCTGCATCAACTCCTAAGAGATATGATAAAATAGCTTTTGGAATACTCCCTGCCTTTGGTCCAACTGCACTGTGCTGAGTTCCAGATGTAGGATAGTGGCATACTCTTTCACTAAGATTATCATTCACTGTTGGGTTGGTCGGTGCTGCACGCAACATGATGAGCCACTTCGCAAATGATTCTTTAATTTCTATAGATCTCACTGCCAATCTGTCTTTCCCTTCAGATGCATAAGGTAGTCGATGTTTTTGGATATCAAGAGATTCGGACAGAAACTCCTCTTTTCCTTGCTGCATCCTAGAAATCTGGACTGATGATCTAGAAATTTTTGAGTCCTTTTTGTCAGGCATATCTCTCTTTACATTGCCTTTAAAAGAAGAAACTCTGAAAGCTTTCTTCTTGAAACAAATAGGACGACCTCTGTCACAGCATTTGTAGCAAACCATGAGAATTGCTAACATGCAAAGTAAATAGGAACCACATGTACTTGGAAAGTAAATGTAGCAAGAATAGCCCACATGAACACTGAGTCATAGGGAGGAGCCTTTCATATGAGGAAAATAATTTCGTAAGCAAAAATATTTCAAAGAAAACCAACTAATAATAATTATAATAATAATAAAGACCTCTTTCCATCAGAGACAGGAAAACCTTCAAAATTCAAAACCTATTTCAATGAAAGTACTGTGCAGCAATAATAACACCGTCAAATGTGATTACAGCAAATATTAAGAGTTGAGAAAGGGCATTATGTAGTGAGTTTCACTCCAAGAGAAACCCTTTAAAGAATAAAGAGTTTAAAAAGAACAGTTGCAGAAAAGTAACAATTTATCACTGAATGATTACATGAGCATAAAAAGAACAACGGTTCCCAAGTCTACATCTACTTAGTCAAACATATTTACAGATACCCACGAAGAGAGTAAATTAATAAGAAGATAATAGTACCAAGAATGCAAATTAGTTCACTTCCGACATTTCACGGAAAGGGTAAACTAATAAGCAGATAGTATTTCCATGAATGTGAAATAATTCAATTCAGACTCTTCATGATGTCAAACACTTTAAACATTTATACAAATGCTCACAAAAAGAGAAAATTAATATGCATATAATAGTTGCAAAAATGCAAACTATATCACTTCGCACACTTTGTGACATCAAACGAGAAGAAGGGATGATGTGACCAAAAGAATTATTTTGATACTTGTCCAATAATCTCCAGTTTGTGCTTTATGAGATGTGGCATCAATTGGTTTGATACTTTCTGCATGCACATTATAATGTTTACCCAATTATTTTAAGGTGAAAACAGTGTAACTTTGTTGCTAATTAATTCTGTACTTAGATCTGATCGAGGAGTACCTGGTGTTCTATCTCCCTTTGGTTCTTTTCCCTCCTAGGATAAGTGATAAGGTCTTTGTTGTTTCCAGATTGATTACTGCCAAAGACTAAGACTAATTATTGGAGAAAAGGAACTCTTTAGGGAAGAAAATCAAGGTATGGTATCATGGGTTCGTTTGGGTGAGTAGGGATAGTTTCCATTTGAAAATTTACCAGATTTGATAAAGTGTGGGGATAATCTTTTTAACACTTAAGACACTTATAGAATTAAGTTATACATTAAAAATCCAATCTCAATTGTTAGAATAGGGCTAATTGTGATTGTTTGATCAATTCTTTTAAAATCTCAGGTTGTTCTTTGCTAAAAGGTTTAGACTTGGCATGCCCAGAAGTTTCTTCACTGATTGCAACCTTGTCTCGATTTTGTGGACATGAGGGCTTGCAATCTGCTGGTTTTCCATGAATCTTAAACATGTTTCCTTAGTGTGGCCAGGTTACTGCAATGTTTACAATATGAGTGTTCCCTCATCTGTCATTGTCAATGCCTTGATTCTTTGATTCTGAGGCCCATAAACAGCTAGGGCAAATTTTTCCACTTGAGGTGTGGCAGCTAAAATCCCGCATCATCTTTTTCCTACTTTCACCTTTGCAAAAGCTTTTCGAAAGTTGAGTCGTCGCCTCATCCTCTGAACTCCTTGAACTTCATAAAGGTTTTTGTTGAGACCGAATAGAAATTTGTCCACACTTTTCTTTTCAATAATTTAGCTATACTTGTCTTTGTTTCAAAGCAATTCCATAAATATTCTTCGCACATATCAATTTGTTGCTAATAGTGCGTGAGAGTGCTAAAATATTGGGTCACTGTCAAATCTCTTTGCCACAAATCATGCAGAATATTTCTATTTCAAACAAGTGTGAGGTATTTTCCTTATTTGAATAAATCTCCCTCACTGCTTTCTTGATCTCTCTCACTATATCAAATAACATAAACAACGCCAACCAAGTCTTATCCCACTATATGGGGTCGACTATATGAATCTTTCTACGTCATTAAACTATATCCCCTACTATATCATCTATTCTTAAATAAATTTTTTCTTATTTTATTGTTGCTAACCGTCTTTTTTGGTCTTCCTCTTTCTCGTTTAATGTGCGTATTTGTCATAGTTTAACATCGCCTAACTGGAGCATTTATTAGCAATCTAAGTACATACCTGTACCATCTTAAATATGTCTCTCGGAGTTTTTCTTTAATAGATGCAACTCCGACTTTCTCTCTAATACTCACATTTCTTATTGTGTCCATCTCGTATGTCCGCACATTCACCTTAACATCCTCATCCCTGCAACTCTCATCTTCTACTTATGCTCCAACACTTAGCTCCACCAACATTCAGCTCAATATAGCATAGCTGGTCTAACTGCGATTTTGTAGAACTTTCCTTTAAGTTTTAAAGGTACTTTACGATCACATAAAATGTTCGACACCCTCCTCCATTTCAACCATCTTTCTTGTATTCAACGTAAGACATCTCTCTCAATCCCTACATCATTTTGTGATCTTAAATATTTAAAACTTTTAGTTCCGATTTCAACAATTCTTCATCTCCTATTTTAACAATTGTCTCATAATGTCTAATATTGCTAAACTTAAATTTTATATATTCTGTCTTTATTCTACTAAGCCTAAAATCTTTCCCTTTTTTTATTAGAAATGATTTAGTTACTCTACCTAAAGTCTTTAGTCGTTACATCCTCATACATATCCTTAATTAGTTCAATATATGTTACGCTAGCACCTCTCTTTTCTAGAATTCTCCATATAATTTCTACTATATCATAAACTTTTTCTAAGTCACTGAATATCATGTGTAGATCTTGTTTTTGCTCCATATATTTTTCAAGCTGTTGTCTAAGAAGATGTATAGCTTCTATATGTCTCCCTTGTTCTTATATAAGGAAACTAAAATATTTACCTTCCATTGATCAGGCATTTAGCATTATTTAATATAGGAGATAATTTTCTCCTATCTCATTGTTTATGAAATTAATTAGCCATGACATAACCATGCTGTTTTATGATTTCCAGCTAGATCGTCTACCTTTAGAGGGTTGCTCCTCTAGATAAATAATTGTCCTTTTGTTTGACCATTAAAGATAATTGTTCCAATTGAGTTTGTCTTCTAATAAGGATTTGACTGTCATATGGTATTGCACAAGAGTTAGTCTTAGCGATAGTGGAATTTTGATGAGAAGTGAAGTTGATGTTATAAAATGGCAAGAGATACTGTACAAACGGTGACTAAAAGACGATGAAAGAGAAATCTAGGGTTAGTAGTCATTCGATGCCTACAATAGGAGGGAGGGGTTTGGAGAGATGGCTAGGGTTGGCTTTGAAACCATGTTGGAATAAAAATTGTATTAGTTCACAAAAATCATATTGTACCTTACTTATACATGATACCACATTTAGAAAGTAATGAAAGATAACTTATAAAATCTTCTTAAAAATGAAAAAAAGAACAATTAAAATAGGAATATATATATATATATAAAGGAAGCAAGAACATTCTACAATATTCTACAAGATGTTAGCATTGTTATTTAGAGCTTGTCTTGGATGGAATCAAGGGTAACAATGTTTGAAACTAGTGTTGCTTACATTAACTAGTTCACATGATTGATCTCCCAAATTTCTCATACAAATAACTGGAATGCAATAACTAAAAGAAATAATCATTGAGTAAAAATATGCACTGGGACACAGTCATGGTTGTGCTTGTTGTTTTATATACCACAACTAAGTTGCTTGCTATTTTAGTGTGCTTCATACTAAATAATCAACAGCAAACACACTATATATAATGACAGACTAACAGCCATAAAAGAATGGCGGCCAATTAAATCCTACACACTTACCTGAAATTGATATCGTACTTCAATGATGCAACATCAGGAATTCTCTTACTGAATTGAACTGTCGAGGTTCTCCAATTCACCCCTCTTGCTGATGGTTTATAACTAGATGAATGTGAAGAAAGAGGTCCCTAAAAACCAACAAAAGTAGCATAATATTAGGGGGAAAATTATTTTAAAATGATGTGTGAATCATGAAGGGAATTAGGCATGCAAGGGAACTAAGATAGAAGCTAAATGTATGAACGGCATGATAAAGTTAAGGAATATGAAACCTATGAGCTAAAAAATTGTTTGCAATATGCATTTGGTCATAGAGTTTAACAAGAACCTGCATCTGATGAATTACTGACGCCATTACACCTACTTCAGATCCACATATCAATCTTCAACAGCCACTGAAGTTTCACCGTAGAACTGAAGAAATATGAACAGCCAAGTATTTAGTTAAATTCAAAATCAATAAGCATGTCATCCTTCAGAATTCAAAAGAAAATATGAGGAAAATAATGACACCGTGATCATTTTAAAGATTGGAAAAAAAACAAAATATGACAAATTTACCCAGGTTCGCAAAAGATGATGAAGTAGCAAAAAATAATAGGTTGAAAAAAAAAATTACTAGTCAGTGGAAGCAAATGGAAAGGAAGGAAAAAACACAAACCTGTGGGAAACTGGCAACCATGCCCGACTCTAGCCGTCGTTACGACGTCGTACTCCCTCTCGATGGGTGATATGCGAGAGAGAATAAGATGGGTGATATGGATGAAGATGAGAAGACAAGGAGAAGGGCTAGGAGAGGGAGAGAGGCGGAAGGGGAGGAGGAGAAGGGGAAGCAGGAGGGAGCTTAGATTAGGTTTTGTTAGCTGACGGAGATGGGAAGCTCGGGAGGTTGAAAGGAGGATACAGATAATTGACACAAAAACTAATTTTTACCCCTTTTTTTTATTATTATTAAAAAATATTAACCCAGGTCACTCATTAACTATCTCTGAGTGGCCAATTCGGTTCCATGAAAATTTCCCACCGGCATCAGAGTAAATCGGTAAGCACTCACGGCGGGTGATCCAGGAACCCAACATCCTTTAGTTACGAGTTTCATTAAAGAAAAAATCTCTACAAATGTATTGTAACTCCTTAACTGAGAATTGAATCGTAGATATCTGGAAGACAATTGAACATCCTTACTATTGCATCATAGTCAGGATAATTTTTACCTTTTTAAGATAAAAGAGGGGAAGAGAGAAAATTTTTTATTTTATTTATCTACTTAATTTTTGAAAGAAAAAAAAAACTTTCTTTTAAGATGTGTAAACTTAAATCATCTTTTTCACCGTTTCCCCCCTTTCCCTTTAAGGTGCAAATAAAACCCAAAGTTACCTTTTTGTTTGAATTTTAATTTTTTCATTAGCAGACAATAAATAAGTGCATAAACAAAATGTTAAAGAACAACTTACTATATGCAGCTTGTCATGAGAATTAACTTGGTAATGTAAGAATTTTTCAAGTTGGACAAATGTAATTTTCTTTTGATTTAAGATTACTATAGTCATTTATAAGAGAATCAACTTTGATGTCTATCGGTTGGACCTTTAATTAAAGAGTTGCATATGTAGTATTAGGTATGCTATTAGCTTTATGAAGATGAGTAGAAAGTTTCATTTGATGGTAAAAGAGTGTAGATCATTAGGACGTGTCTTCTATGAAGTGATCATGGTTGCGTCAAATAATTTTAAAATATTTTTTATTAATATAACTCTATTGAAAAAAATTGTTGTCGCCTAATGTCTATGAAGTGATCATGGTTGCGTTAAATAATTTTAAAATATTTTCTATTAATATAACTCTATTGAATAAAAATTGTTGTCGTGAGAATGCTATATGCAATGTAAAAACTACTTCTAAAATGCATGATAGTATAGAACAAGATCTTTAACTATGTCAAGGAGTTTACTACTTGAATATATGTCAATATTACGAAGAGCTTATAGCATTCACAATGGAAACTCCTTTGGAGCTCTTTCATTTTTTGAAGAAGAGACTTTGTGTTCATGGAATGGCTTTTTTATTTTTTTTATATTAAAATGTTATTTTATTTCTGTTATAAAACTAGTTTATGTTTAAATAATTTATAA
>JBAMIB010000053.1:3934071-3944770 GCA_037177415.1 Kaempferia rotunda | reverse complement strand
GTTTCGCTCGCCCCCAGCGCCTCCGCCAACCTGTCCCCAGGTCAACACATAGGAGGTAAATCACGGGTGACTATTAGCCATTAGAGTAAATTGTTAAGATATGTACATGATTATACGTAAAACTCTACCTAAAGAAGTTAAAATTTTATTTAAGCTCTACAATTAAATAATATTATTTAATACTAAATAATACTATTACTACTTAATCATTACATTAAAAATATTTAATATTTGTTTTCTTTCACTGTTAACGTTGAAATAATGTTTTTTTTGTCTTTTTATTGTTTCAAAGAAGAAACAGTAATTTTTTTAAATTGACTATTTGTGCATGAAATAGTGATACTGTTTCAAAATTTTTTATGCACTGTTTCGTACCTGCACGAATAAATCTTTTAATCGATTGAGACGTAATCGATTAAAAAATAATCTCAATCGATTAAAATTTCAATTGAAAAAAATTTCAATTATTGTTTATTATTATTTTAAATACGACAATTAATTATTCAATTAAAATAATCAATTGTACTATAATAAATTTATTTAAAATTAAAGATAAAAATAATTAGTTGATGAATTTGAAATCCATTGGTCCCTTGTATTTATTTTTAAAGGGAAAGTGTCTCGTATGTTGGGTCGTCCGGCCTTTTTTCGCATCAGCACATCGCAGTAATCGGGCATTAGCCTGGCGGTAGCACACCACCCGAGAGAGATGGCAGAAAGCGAGAAGCAAACGATGGACGAAACCCGCAGCCGCCACAAACGAAGGAGAGGCTCTTCTTCACCTCCTCTCGATGTCGCCTCCTTCGATCGCAACGTCTTCCCTCTCCTCCTCGCCGCTGCGTCCTCCAGAACCAGCCCAAACCAGCATTGCCGGTCCGTCCTCCGGCGCTTCCTCCGCGCGCGTCTTGCCCTCATCTCGACTCGCCCTTCTTCTTGTACTACCCCGAAGTCTCTGCTTCCCGACGGCCTCATTGCCCTTCTTCCTCTCCTCCTGACTTCTAGGTTATTTTCTCACCTTCTCAACAACGCTACTCATATCACTGCACCCCATTAAAATCGTTTTTTCAGCTAGTCGCGTGGGTGATTCAGGTGGCCGTTAGTGGTTAGATTGAGTGCAGATGTTGTCAGAAGCGCGGCCCTCTACTCTATAGAGATGAACAAGGTATTAGCTTTTAATGGTGAAATCGCGAAAGGATTAGTGCTTGCCTTGGGTAACGGAAGCCGTCGGGTGGCCAAGACAGTCTGTAATGCTATGTTGGACTTATCCATTTCTCAGGCCGGTAGAGAGCAGCTTTGTAAAGCCCTCTCAGTGGAGAGATTATTGTGAGTTTTCCTTTTTCGAAGAACAATCTTTGTGAATCGTTCATGATCTTTTTTCCTAGGAATTGGTTCTATTTAATTCTTGAACAAATATAGTTGATTTTAGTATATCTTTTTCAATTAGTTATTTAGAGGAAATATGTTAAAATGTTTTGCAGACATATTCAAACACAATAGTAGATGGAAAAAGCGGCATTAAGAAGTCCTATTGAAACCAGCAAACATATGTTTGTTTGTCATCCACAACAGAATATATGGAATCCTAGTGTTATTAATGGATGGATAATATCACTTTGTTTTGCTTCCTTATTATCTTTTTAGCAAATGGTAAAATTTATTCGTTTGAATGAATGGACTATACATGAACCCCATTCAAATAATTTAATATTACGTGCAAAGTGAAAGCACAAAAAGCAAAATAATTGTCATTGCATAGCATCTACCCATCCCACACAACATATTCTATAGCTTGCGAGTAAACAAACCTGAAAAAATAAGTATGCATAGAAATCCAAAATATGAGTTCGCTTCTAGTAACATCCACCTCTTCCATACTGTATAACATGTTCAGGAATGTCTGGTTATTCCTAGTATGTAAGAAATGACATGAACTTTTTTCTTTTCCTTTCTTTACACAAACTGTGCAAGCCTTCCCTCTCCCCACCACCTACATTTTAGTTTTCCCCTCAAACTCCATGTTTCACATCAGCCTATTCACCATCTACAATCCCTGCCCCATTGTAGCAAAGTTGTTACCCTCTAGTTGACTCAAGAACCATTAGTCAACTGTTTAATAGAGACAATGAAAATAGCAACCTTTTGTTCCCCTAACTTAGTTGACTAGTTCATCAGTTGACTTCTTTGTTGATCGACACATAGTATTAGTTAATAATTGTCTCACATTGGTAAACCGAAGGTCTTAATTTTCTGCTAAGCAGATTTGACTATCAGTTGACAAAGATGATTGAAGTTTTGAACAAGTCATTTCTAAGGCTTTCGTCTTAGCCTAATTTAGCCCTTGATTTCCCAATTTTACATGTGCACTCACACTTATCGTTGCACAAATGAAATCTTCCAAGCCAGTGGCAAGTATCCTTCTTTATGACCTTTTTTTGTGAGGTCTTGTTCGGCTTGCTAAGCTTTTAATTAACTTGGTAGGACTTAATCTTACTAGACATTCAATCATCCTTGATTTGTGGGGACTTCCTCACACCAAACACTGCACATTCTTGATCTGACTTGCTTGTGCTCAACCTTGATCTATCGAGACTTTTTATCATCGTGTGCATACACTCACAATTCATTAAATACATATTTTAATTTAATCCTTTGCTAGACATCAAAATCGATTGCACTAACATTTTTCTAACCCTCTAAATGACCATGGATAACTCCAATAGTTGCTTTGCATTAAAGGGAAACCCTGAGCACTAAGCTCCCGCCAATGCAGGGTCCCGGGAAGAGTTTATTGTACGCGGCCTTACCTTTCTTTGCAAGAGGCTATTTCCGAGACTCGAACCTGTCACATGCCCAAACATTAAAACCATGATCAAACCACTTGGGGTATTAACAACTAGAAGATGAAGCTAATAAGTACAAGTTAAAAATGATGAGACAACCTAGATTTCTTTAGCCTTTAAACTCTCCTTTTGGTTCTCCTTTTATAACCTTCAACTTCCTTTAATTTCACTTACTGTCCTCTTGTTTTGTCGCTAATTAGTCAATTGGAGCTATCATCATTTGATTGATTCTGTGATCACTTTAGCTTGCAGTATGCTAATAGCTACCTTAGTTGACTAACTTCCACCATAAGTGATTGATTTCTTGTATATCCTAGGTTATGCGGCCGTTCCAACTCATCTTTATCAGATCAATGACTACTCTTTTTCCCTGAGTCATCAATGGACTAGATTCCATCATTAGTTGACTAAACTTAGTTGGCTGCCCATTCCAATAGGCTCCTAATGGAAACATTGTGCTTGCAAGTCATCGAGCTTGAGATGACTCCTTAGTTGACTCAACTCATTAGTCCACTTGATTCCAACATTACTCAACAAAACTCAATCATTCAACTACTTAATTGACTGTGCTTCAGACAAAAATATTCTAATTGTGACGAAGTCTGAGACTCTTTAGTCGACTCATCTCATTAGTTGATTGGGAACACCTTGTAGTACTTTGTAATAGATTAGAGCCTTGATTACAATCGTTGTAATAATTAAGTTTTCTCCTAATTTGAAATCTACTCTCTTACAAAAGTACTAGTCTCTCAACTCTCATAGTTTACACAATAATTTACCTTCCGCAGCTTGACTCAATCACCAAGACTGTCTCCCACTAGGTTACTCGTCCCTTGGATGCACCAACCTCTTGGTTCACTCCATTTATCATCCTTCACAATTTACCTACGTAGTTCTCCTTTTCCTCAACTACTATTAACATTGTGCTTCAATTCTTCTCGTCCTATGATCCCTTGGATGTCTCATATCATCATTCTATGATCTTCAACTAACTTCGAGCTATTGAGTCAACCGACTTGGCTGTGCAAAGTCAAGTTTCATAAGATACTTCAACACCATCACAACCCTTCTCATCCTGTCCTTTGATGTCTCATGCAATCTTCTTTGAACTCTGTTAGACCTAGCCATCAAGCATGTTGCCTTTGTAGGATCGTAACATAGCTAGAGTGGGGGTGGGTGGGTGAATAACTTCTTTTCGATTGTTGAGTGCACAACAAAAATGAACATAGCACAAACATATCACACCATAGAAACAAATATTTACTTGGTTCACTAATTCAAGGCCTAGACTTCTAGCGATACCACCACTAATCTTTCTTCTTGCTTGGCATCTTCTAGAGATGGAGAAACCTCTTACAACATCAGTCTTTTACAACATCAATCTTGAGAACAGGGACAATAAAGAAAAGAAAATCTCTTTGAAAAATGGCCTCTCCTTGCTTTTTGGACACAGCATTCTTGGAATTCTCTATTTCAAAACGAAGCCTTCAACAACATTTATATGATCTTTAACCGAGCAGGGTTACTTCACAAATTTACAGAAGTTGACTAATATATCTGTTGACTGCATGCTATATTTGATCATTAACCGACTATTGAGCCAGAATTGAAACTTCGAATACATTATTAATACTTGCCTAAAACTGCATATTAGTAACTCTTATATATCTACCAGTTGACTCATAGTGAACAGTTGACTACTGTAGTCGATTCAAAATGTTTATGTGTTCTCCGAATTCAGGCTAATTGATTATAGCAATCAACTCAAAATTTTTCTGAATAAACCATGAATTTCAATCACAAACTGATTCGTGGTTTGGTCGTATCAAGCTACTCTTTTGTCCCGTTCAATGGACTAATGCGAAATCTCAAATGGATTTGTTGTTTGACTCTATTAGTTGACTGGATTGTGCCTATCAATCTTTGACTCCATTAGTCGATTGCTATGAGCTTAGTAGTTGACTGATGTCAAAACCAAAACCAATTCATGGTTTGACTCTACCTGTCAATTATTATATGCCTAGCAATCGGCTAATTATCAAAACCACAAACTATTTTGTGGTTTAGCTGTGCCAGTCAATTCGATTGCACAAGTTGTTGCATCCTCGCACCATCCGAGTTGTGGCTTCTTCATCCCTTTGCACAACAGTCGACTAATGGACATATATCAGTTGACTCATGTACTATTTCTCATTCATTTTAATGAATGAGTCATGCCTAAATCCTTTTACTATCGTCCCACATTTATCTTCTTTCAAACATACCTTATACCAGAGTTACCTGTTTCCTGGACTTTCATACCTGGAGTCTTCTCTTCTCTTCATTACCTAGCATCTGGTTGCCTGATTTGCTAGGGCTTCTCTTCAATGTCTAACATCGTCACCTGATCTACTATGGATTCTCTTTTGTCAATAATTTGGTCTCCAACTTTGTTGGACTTCATTGCCCAGCCTGCTAAGACTTTCTTTTTGCTAAGAATTTGGTCTCCAACCTTCTTGGATTTCATCATCTTTGATGCACACAATAAGGTTTTGAGCATGACTAGCTTTTGAGAGGCTGGACTGAAATGGAATTGATTACTGGTAAAACCTCCTTGTCTAGTCTGATTTTCAAATTATTAGCAAGGATTTTTTTCTTTCATTGGTATACAACAAATCATGTAATTACTACTAATCTTGTTCATGTCAGCATGTGCTTACTGTGTAATGTTAACTGAGTGAATTGACTGTTAAATCATTTGCTTTAACGTCATCTCATAAGCACAGTGGAATGATTTCTAGCAGATCTTTGTTTTATCAGGAAGTTCAGGTTAATCATGTATTGGCTGTCCATCAAGGTATGAGAAAAGTAGCTGTTGAATGTTCAAAAGGAAGGCCTATCAATGAAAACTTTGTAGCATTAGTCCTTGCTGCTGCTGTAACTCTCATAAATAGTTCTACGGGGGATTTATTGGATAGGATTCCTAGTGAGCTAATAAAAAGATGCTTGCCTTTATTGCAAGAAATTTGGAAGAAAAGTCAATGTCCATTGTTACATAGTAATGGACAAAGATGCTGGTACATAATGAAAAATGGTCTCCCTACAACTATTTTTAAACTTTCTATGAACCAAAACCTTGTAACCTGGAATTTTGACAAGATTAGGGTAACCATGTTTGGTGATGCAGGCTCTGAGTTTGTTACTTTTGTATCTAAATATTGGGAGAAGTCACCAGTTCTACTAAGTGAGGCAACAAAGATTCTGGAAAAAGAAAATGGTGTTTTTAGATGTTTGATCAATTCTTTTAATCATCAATCAACTAATGATATCCTTGACTCAGTGTTGATGAAACTAGTTTCCTGCCAGCCTCTTGCTTCAGATGAACTAGACATAAATTGTTTCTTAAATGAGAACAGTTCGTTGGGTTCCCCACTCATATATGGATTAGATATTCGGGTTGTGAAAGCGCAACGAGTATCATCAGAATCCTTCAAAAAGAAAGAAGTACACTTTTTTGACAGTAGTTCAGGCACATTATTTAGTGAAGGCGATTATGCAACCAAATGTAAAAAAGCATTTCATGATGGTTTTACAATTGCATTACGAGGAATGGAATTTCGGTATGCTGAAATTGCTTCTATTACTAGAGGGCTAGCAGATTTATTTGGTCAACCATCAGTAGGGGCAAATTTGTACATCACACCACCAGGATCTCAGGGTTTAACTTTCCACTATGATGATCATTGTGTATTTGTGTGGCAACTCTTTGGTCAAAAGTACTGGTTTGTTTCATCTTCTCCAACATCTATTTTACCCAGGTTATATGAACCTATTAGCAGTTTGCCTAGCATAGAGAATGAAAAAGAGGGAGGCTTACAGATGTTTCTCAACGAGGGCGATATTTTATACATCCCTAGAGGTTGTCCTCATGAGGCTTATACAACAAATGATGCCTGTAAATCTCAGCAAGAATTGTGTTCTGGGCTTTCCTTGCATCTTACACTTTCTATGGAGGTCGAGCCACCTTTTGCGTAAGTAATTCATTATTGCTGATTTGCTACATGCATGGTATTGAACACATTAATCTACCAGCAGGGTACAGTCGTTTCTTTTCACATACTACTTTTCTTTTTTATTCTTTTGTGTTCTGTTACTATTAGTACTTAGCATTACTAGTTAGCTGGATAAAATTATGGTTGCTAAATAATTGTTTAAGTTTCAGCTATTGACTCATACAAGTATTGGATGAAGCTTCCAATTGAATCAGTTATAGGTATTCAGGATTTCTGGATTCTCTTAACTTTATTATGTGTCTCTGACATAATATTCAATGTACTGTTTTTTTTAAAATTTAAATTAAATTTTTTTGCATTTGGTAATTAGCACTGAAAGTGAATTGTTAGATACACTTCTTGATTATTGTAGAAGCTCTGTTTTTTTCCCATCTATTGAACAACATCCGATACACTCATGTTGTGTTTTCGTAAAAAAAAAAAAAAAATCTTGGTTATGGGTGATGTTGTAAAGCATTGTGACATTCATAAATATTGGAGACGGACGTATCAATTTAGACCTGATTAGTTATTTTCCAGGTGGGAAGGTTTTGCTCATGTTGCTCTTCATTGTTGGCATGAGATGCAGAAAGAAGCAGCAGACTGCATCGCAAGCATGGAAGCCAGGAGAAGAAAAGTCTTTTCTGTATTTCTTTTGCATGTTGCTATCAAGCTTATAGCTGATGATGTTTCTATCTTCAGGAAAGCTTGCTTGATTGCTTCCAAATTTGTAGAGCATCATGCTAATACCCTTAGGTTAAATCAGAAAGCTAACTTTTTAAAGATAATTAATATAATTGACTTTAGCTCCAATTTCACGGAAACATTTGAGAAAACAGTTGTTCAAGAAGCAAATGACAATTTCTTGGAATGGATGAGGTGGCTCCGGCATTTGCCTCAGAGAGGAGATGATGATGTAAAAATAGACTTTGATGATCCTTCAAGAATGCAGAATGAACTCATTGAACTATCTATCAAAGGGTATAAAGAAATGAAAGATGAATTCTTTCAGACTAAATCAAGATTTTGCAGATCTCTTGTTTTCGAAGAAGCATGTAGAATGTTTCAGTTAACGTTGGAGAAGTATAGAAGAACAAGGAATCAGTATACGAGTGGGATGTTGGCCCTTCATACTACTTAGTATTTGAAAATTTTATGTATTTATCTGGAATATTATCAATTTAACTGAATTCTCGTTACCTGTTGTGTAAAGGGTAGTGCCATCAATATTATCGATGTATTTTTTTTTTGTTTACATTGGCAAACTAATATGCTGGGAATTATTTTTAATTCACTGAATAGTATTTGATTAAATGTGAGTGACGACTATCATTTTAACTCTATATTTGCTTCAAAATCTCATTTTTAGTGAAGAAATCCTAATTCCGGGACATGAATGTTTCAGATGGTTAACTCAGTTGTTGCGATAAAGTGCGGCCATTAAAGATTTCAGGTCATGGGCACTTGCATGTTTCTTATTACGGAGGAAAATTTTGATGGAATTAAGGTGGCGGTAAAAGTTTTTCATAGGTATTTTTCTTTCGTTCAGTTGACTTTTGTTTTTCACTTTTTTCCACGCATCTTTCTTTTACTTCAAATAACTGATAGGATGAAAATATTTCACAAGTTTCGTTTTCATACTCTTCTGACACCTATTTCTTTCTTCATAGAAAATTGAGAGTCAGTCTACATCAAAATGAAATATTATACATTTAAATAATTAACAAACGGAGCAGACTAATAAAAAAAAAAAAAAGAAAACAAAATGGCATTACATCCAAAATTTGGTTTTTACATACATGAATACCATAGATTACGAAAAGATATCATGTTGATATTCGTAAAGACCTCAGGCTTACCCAAATACGTTTAAATCTTTTAAAAATATATCTTGTTGACCATCACGAATCCAATATAATAGTAGTCTTATATTATAATTATATCCATGGAAAATTATTAAGTTATTTTTGAAAAAATACTTAATTTTAATAGTCAAAATAAAATAAAAAGTAAAAGCATGAACACTGTCTTAGAAATATTGTAGACCCAATGACAGTCTCATATTTTTATTTTGATCCCGAGGAAGTTATCAATATGATTCTAAAAAAATACCTCCAAAAAGATGTTAATGATCTTACCATGAAGATTACATCACGAATATATTTTTAGGAATATTGTGGCTCAATTGTTACCAAGTGGGTTAGGGAGATTAGATACTAAGGAAATTATAGTGGGTCAGAGAGGTTAGACACCAAGCAAAGGAAGTCTCGGTGGATTAGCATAACCACACACCAAACAAGACATGTCTAAGATATAACGCAAATAAGACTATAAGGGAGAGTCCTTGTATCTGAGACGTAGGTAGTGTTGGTGCAATTGACCTTTCGTCAAAACTAAGCTTGAGTTGAATTGAGTTGAGTTTCGATATTTAATCGTATATTTATTGACGAGAGCAAGACATTAAGTAGAAGAAGAGTTTGTTGGAGAGGGAGATTGTTAGTGTAATCGAACTTGGGTCAGGTTGACTAAGATTGATTTGGTTTGGTTGAGCGAGAAGTCTACGTGGGTTATAGTTAATTGGACATTTAGTAGTCGGAAGTTCAACAGGGAGTTGGTAAGTCGAGAATCTAAGTATGTCATGATTGATCGAACACTTGGTGGTTGAAAGTTAAATAGGAAATTAGCAAAGGTAAAGTTCAAGTAGATCATAAAGGATCAGATTCTTGACATGGACGAAGTCCAAGTGGGCTACAGTTGATCAGACACTCGGCGATTGAAAGTATAATAGGATGTTTGACAATGATGAAGTTCTAATAGGTCAAGAAGGACTAGATGCTTGGTTATGGTGAAGTCTTGGTAGGTCAAAGTTTATCAGATGTTACGCATGAATAAGAATTCTAAACAAGTCAAGAAGGACCGAATGTTTGGTAATTAATGGAGAAGTCTTGACAGGTCAAGATTGACTTGATGTTAGACATGAGATGAGAATTTCTAGTAGGTCAAGGTTGACTATATGTTAGGTAAGTGAAATTCTAATAGGTCGAGGTTGACCAGATGTTAGGAGAGTGAAGTCCTAGTAAGTTGAACTCAACTAAAAACTAGACAAGGATGATGCCCTAGTAAGTCGAGGTTAACCTATACAAATCATATGAGGAAGTTCCAAAGATATATGGCTCTCTTGGCATAAGAAAATTTGACGTGAATAGTATTTTAGTGCTGTAAATAGTTCATCAATCGATTACATGGACACAATAATTGACTAGTATAAACAATGTTTTCTGTAATAGTATTTTTTTTTAGTCCAAAATTGAATAGAGTTGACTAATATAAGTGTAACAGTCGACAGATGAGCTTGAAATCATGAGTTTTGGATTTGAAGGGGTTTAAGGGAGTTTGTTGTATATTAGTTGACTGTTAAGTATGAGCAATAGACTTTGATACTATTAGAGTGAACAAAATATCTAAAATTCCTCCAATCAACTTGATTGATCATCATTAGTCAACTGATGGGTATGGGCAATCAATTAATGTCACTATTGCAACGAACATAATATTGTGAACTCAACTATCACACTCGACTGTTTTGGCATCAATCTATTGATGATAATAAGCATTCGACTATTATGATTAAAGATGAGTTGAAAAGAGCCATTCTATATGTGAAACAATTGAATTTAGTGGGCAATCAATTGATGGGTGCATGTAGTCGACTATTAGGTGAAAAATACATTGGTTAGCGTGCTCAGAGTCTCATAGGGTCTCATGTCCCCGGATTAAAATTTTCACAAAGAAACTAATCCGAATGGGATGAGTTTCCGAGACACAACC
>JBAMIB010000053.1:3906502-3919227 GCA_037177415.1 Kaempferia rotunda | reverse complement strand
CATAAATTACCCGACGCTCTCCTCCATTTCAACCATCCTATTCTATATAAGACATCTCTCTGAATTCCTTCATCATTTTGTAAAAAATGATCCTAAATATGTAAAGCTCTTAGTTCTAGGTAACTCGTCATCTCCTATTTTAACAATTATTTCATTAAATCTAATATTGCTAAACTTAAATTTCATATAGTCTGTCTTTATTCTATTAAGCTTAAAAAATTTCCGTTCTAGTGTTTTCTGTCAAGATTATAGTTTAGCATTTACCTCTTCACGTGTTTCATCTATCAAAACAATATCATTTACAAACAACATGCACCACGGACAACATGCACCATGGTACTATGTCTTGGATGTGTCGAATGAGTTCATCCATAATTAGTATAAAAAGATGGAAAATTAGAGTTAATCCTTGATGTAACCCTATATTTATTGGAAATGCTTTAGTTACTCTGCCTGAATTTTTTAGTTATTACATCCTCGTACATATCCTTCATTAGTTCAATATATGTTACGCTAACATCTCTCTTTTCTAGAAGTCTCTGTATAATTTCTCTTGCAACTCTATCATAAGTTTTTTTAAGTCAATGAATATCATATGTAGATCTTTTTTTTTCTCCCAATACATGTATATATATTTAGATTAATTACATATTTCTTATTTATATATTTTATATATTCTTATATTAATATTTTATTATTTAAATTATTATTATTTGATAATATATATTTACTTTATTAATATAACTACTTAAGTATTTAATAATTAATAAAATAAAATAATTATAAATAAATATTTTCAATTTCAGAACTTCTTCAAACCATATTCTATTTATGATCATAATAATAAAAATATTTATTTTTAAGTTTACATAGTAAGGTTCGAACCTAAAGACCGCAAAGATAAGAACTTTGTTTTTACCACTTAAGCTAGACAACCTATTACTTAAATACACAATTTTTAATCTTCAAACATATTGTTTGGACTTTAATCTTACCTAATATCTCAACAAACTAGGATTTCTCATGCCAAGAGACTTCTCATATCTAGGACTTCACCAATTGTCCAATCTTATCACTAGAGCTTCTACTTGTGAAGAGTTCCCTCTAAGACTTCCTCACTTGCCTAAAGTTCACTCTTCTAGGACTTCCACATCCACCTACATTTCAATCCTTCAGGATTTCCTCACTTGCCTAGAGCTCTCCTCTATGGTTTCCACACTTGCCATGCATTAAGTCACCTTTGACTTGCCTGAACTTCCTCACATGTGTTTAATCTTAAGTCAATTTGCCCGATCAAAACTTTCTATAAATCAAGTGTCCGGTCAACCTTGATCAGTTGGACTTTTTCAATCCATTAACATATTTAACCATATTACTCAATTCTATCATTGATTTGCACCAAGAATCACCTTTTGTCTTTTGAATACTTATAGAAGCATTCCATATTGGTGCAATCAATCTTCAAAGTTTTGATGTTGGATCGATATGTTTAATCATGTTTAGTGAGAGATTGCTAGTACAATTGATCCCTATGATTTTATTGGTTGTGTAAGTTGGTCCAAGCACGTAAAGGTGACCACATGCTTGGAAGTTAGTTGGTAGAAGTCCAGAGAGGTCAAGAGTAACCTAGGCAAAGTGAGAAGTCTTGACGGATCAAGGGTAACCTAGGCAAGGTGAGAAGTCCTAACAAGTTAAGTCTACTCTAGGAAAGATAGGCAAGGGAAAGTCTAGACAGGTAAAGGCAACCGAATGTAAAACAAGGGAAAAGTCCAAGCAAGTCAAGAGAACTCGATGCTTGATAAGGAACAAACTCTAGAAGAGTCAACTCTAATTAGAGTGAAGTCTTGGAGGAGTGAACTTTAAGAAAATGAGAACTCTAAGCAAGTGAAAGGTACAGATAAGTCAAGTAGACTAAATACTAGGCATGTCTACTAGACAGATAGATTAGATACTAGGCAAAGCATAACTTGTATATGGACTAACCTTGTGTTGTAGAAAGCTGGGTGAACTAACTTATCTAGGCGACTGGAAGAGGCTCGAGGGACTGAGAAGGAGATTAAGTTCATCTGACCAAGTCAAGGTTTTCAGGCAACTAGAATTAAATGCCTGAAAACCTTCCGAGTGACCTGAAGGTTAAATCTAGAGATCCTAGCTAGGCAATCAATGGATTAGAGCTCACCAAGCTCCAAGTGCCTGGAGATGTTTCAGGTGATCTGAAATCTCCACAACAACAAGATTCGAGATTTACGAGAATCAGATTGGCAGCTGAGTCAGAAATACTCTTAGCACTCGGAGATGGTCCAAGCTACCAGAAAGGTGTCAAATGAACATTCGACAAAAGGCTATAAAAGAAGGGAAGGGGCTCAAGGTTCATAACAATAATATTTAGATTCTCATTTTATGCTCTTGAAATCTAAGCTACTTGTGTGATCCAGGAGGTTCCAGGAAGAGTACATCCACATTCAGGACTTCCAAAGGAGATCTTCCTGGGTAACTTTGATTTGCTTTATTTCATTATCTATATTAGTTGTTTACTTTGTTTGTTGCGGATACTTGTAATTTTGTAAGAGGAAATCCACCTCCGGAAGGTGTTCAAAAAGGAGAAGTTTAGTGGCTTATGATCAAGACATAGCCATGGAGTGAGAACTTTAGGAGATTGCCGAAACCACGTAAATCTAGGTGTATTCTTGTTTATTGTGTTTGTGCTTTTATATTCCGTTGCAATTTGCAAACTAATCTGTAGATAAGAAAGAATTAAAAGAAAGCGACACAATCCTACAATTGGTATTAGAGTAGGCGGGCTCTTCATTGGACTAAATGCCAAAGAAGCAAGACTAGAGGTTTAATTTTCAGTATTCCCATATATTTTTTCTTCATTTTGTTATAAAAAACTAGGAACATGGAGTACAAAGAAAAGCTTGACCGTTGTATCTATGATCCACCACCATATGCCGTTGTAACTGCGATCCGCTACCATATGAGACGGAGGAAGGATTCAAGTTACGAAGGTCAGCAATGGAGAACTTCGTTCTAATGGGAAGCTTTGAAAGATGGATCGCCTTGAAGGAAAAATTCAAGGTACTAGTAGATGAGCAAGGAATGCCTATCCAAAAGGACAAATGGACAAAAGACTAGATCAAAAAATTAGATGCAAGCACCAAGGGAATAAATTTGTTATTAAATGTTATATCTAACGAAATATTGTGTGGGTTAGGAAAATTAAAAAATGCATAGGATCTTTGAACATGGCTGATTAAGCTCCATGAGGATCCCTTGAGACTAGAAGATAAGTTCAGGAAGGATCGAGTTGAGCCAAAATCTAAGTCACTATAAATTGAAGGGGAGAATCCTAACGAGGGCTAAAAAGATATGAATTTTAGTTTAAATTTTAAATTTCATATAATTTGCCCTACTTTAAAAAATCATCTTGCACAATCGACAACAAACCATGGTCAAAATCTAGAAAGGGAATGAGTAACATTATGTGCTTCAAGTGCAAAAAAACATGCTACTACAGAATCACTGTCCATGGAGGAGATCCATGAATCCAGGGGCGCATTTGAGGTAAGTAATTTTAAAATTTATGCAAATCTTATTTTTGAAATGCATGCTAGTGACAATTTAATTAATTATGATCCTTCCCGTTTAACTTTAAATTATTTTAGTAAATTAGATGATCATAATAATCCTACCTTAATTGATCATATAATTTTACTTTTATTAATTCAAATAATTCAAACTTATTTAATAATTCAAAATTAATTAATCAAAATTAATTAATTTGAATTTAATTAAGAATAATTAGAATATAAATCAAATTAATCAAAAAATAATCAGAGATCAATCATAATTATTTACATTTTGAAAAACCATTTTTAAAATGAAAAAAATCAGTTTTTAAATTTTAAAAACAAGAATTTAAATTTAAAATTTTTGAAAAATCAGAATTTAAAATTAAAAAAAATATAATTTAAATTTTAGAAATTCAAAAAATAGGATTTTAAATTTTAAAAATAAAAAAAACAAATTTAAAAAAACAAAAAAATAGGATTTTAAAATTTGAAAATTATTAAAAACAAGTTTTGAATTTTTTAAATATGGAAAATCAAAATTTTAAATTATAAAAATCAGTTTTCAAAAATAAAAAAATTCAAAAAATCCATTTTAAAAATTTGAAAAGCAGAATTTTAATTATAAAATAGAAAATCAAATTTTAAATTGTCAAAATTCAAATTCTAGAAAATTAATAATTTTGGAAAAGGAAATTAATATTTTGAAAACTAAAATTTAAAATCTAGAAAAGATTATTGAGAATTTATCTAAAACATAAAATTTAAACTTGGGTCACAAATCTAATCAAGATAAACTCAAGAAAAATAACATAACATCCACTATAATCAAGTACCCGTTAATTATCAAATAATTAATAAAATTATATCCAAAGAAATAATAATAATTAATATGTGTCAAAAGTGAGTTAGCAAATTCAAGGGATAAGCACACAACGTGTCAAATTGTGAATTTGACACATTATTAGAAACCAATGACTTAATTATGATTTGTTTAATATGATTGTAATGATTAAGATATATGGTCATGTTTTATGCATGCTTATAATTAATTGTTACATGTTATTCTTGACATGACATGCAATATTCACTATCCATGTTATTAGACTTTTATGTGAATGATTGGAAAATTCAACCATGTGTAATTGACTGAGAATATCTAGCTGAAGCTACCTCAACCAAGACTTAGTATTAAGTTCCTTGGGCTTGTCTTTTGGAAAGATTATGTTTAAGGAACATGACTACTTTAAGAAGATCCCCTAAGACTCGCCACAAACTGAGAGCCTATTTTAAAAATACTTCTTTGTCAGATTTAAAGCTAAGGTTGAATCTAGGACTAGTTCGAACTACCTTAGAAAAATCAAATATTAAAATTAATTACATAAAAATTGAAAAATATTCATTTTACAAAAATTATAAGGTTACCGTGTATTGTGTGTATTGAGGCACATCGAACGTGAGATGCTAGGATAAATAAATGGAAATTATTTTGAAAATGTTTTAAAATATCCATAAAATTATTTTCTTAAAAACTATTTTTAAAATAGTATTAACATAGTAATGTTGAATGATATTTTATGATTGTGTAATTGTTTGACTATTGATAAAATTTTCAAAATTGATTAAGTTTTTTGAAAATTAAAGTGTAGACTACGGAATGAACCTTTGAAACTCCTAAGCCCTTAGACACCTACGTTAAGAGTTTTGACTTTAGGGAGTGTTAGGATAAGGGAGAGCCCATCGAAAGACAATTTTTAAAGGAGTTTTTGAATTAATTTATTGAAACAATTTTTTTTAAATGTCTTTCAAAATTTTTTAAACAATTAATGTGTTTGAAAAAAAAAAAATTGTTTAAAAATACTTTTGAGAATGAAAAGAGAAAGAATATATTTTGAAAATATCTTCTTTAAATTTATTTAAAATATTTTTTTAAACAAAAATATGTTAAAAATATTGTATAAAATTCTTTTTAGAAAAATTTCTTTCAAATTTATTTAAAAATTATCTCTTTTGAAAATATCCTAAAAATAAAAAATAAAAACTTCAATATTTTTGAAAATGGAGAAAATTATTTTCAAAATAGGTATTTTGAAAACTATTTTTGAAAGTATTTTTATAAAATGTTCTTTTGGAAGATATTTTTGAAAAGATTTTTCAAAATACTTTTAAAAAAAAGTTTGGGAAAATACATTGAAAATTCCAATGTGCTTTGAAAAGGGGAGATTATTTTCAAAATAAATTCAAAGACTTTCAAGAATGTATTGGAGCAAAAACGTTAGTTGCTTTCATGAATGTAGAGAGGGGATATGGAGGATAAATGTTGGTGTAATGACTAAGGAAGACCTTAGTTACTATCCTGTTTGGTTTTTAATGTATGACAAATGGGGAGAGTTTAGAAGTTCAAGTTAGAATCCCCAATTTTTTATTGGGAAGTTTGGTTAATGCTTTAACCTAACTTAAACATATTGTCAAATATCAAAAAGGAACAGATTGTTGGTGAAATCAATCTTTAGGATTTTGATGTTTGATCAATATATTTAGTGGGAAGATTGTTGGTATAATCGATCCCCATGGTTTGATTGGTTGTGTAAGTTAATCCAAACATGTCAAGATTGACCAAATGTTTAAAACTTAGTCTGTAGAAGTCCTAATAGGTCAAAAGTGACCTAGGCAAGATGAGAAGACTTGACAGGTCTAGAGTGACTTAGGCAAGGTGAAAAGTCCCGACAGGTAAAGGGTGGCATAAGCAAGGTGAGTAATCCTACAGGTCAAGAGTAACCTAATCAAAGGAAAGTCTACATAGGTCAAGGTTACCGATGTCTGTACATCTCAAGGGGATCGGATGGTTAGCAAGGGAAGACCACTAGAGGAGTGAAGTCTAGGTAGAGTGAAGTCTTGAAAAAGCAAACTCAAAGCAAGTGAAAGGGTTAAAGGAGTGAACTACAAGCAAATGAGAAGTCCAAGTAAGTTAGGTAGACTAGATACTAGGCAAAACATAACTTGCATGTTGACTAACTTTGTATTACAAGAAGCAGGGCATTAGATTGATCAAATCAAGTCAAGGCACTGATCCGTTGTGACCAAGCATCCAAGCAACCAAAATTGGTCTAGGTGCCCAGAAGGCTTCTGGATGACTTAAAGGTTAGATCTAGAGATAAGGTGGTCAACAGATTGTAGTTCTCCAAGCTCTAGGCCCCTGGAGATGGTCCAAGCGACCGAAATATGCATTAACTTAACCTTCTTCTATGAGAATAACTATGTGTGACTTTTGAATATTAGCTTTATTTATACATGTAATGGATTGGCACCTTAAATTGGTATTGGAGAAGCAACAGTTGCTTTTCTCAAGGGAGTAGCGGGGTTGAAAATTTTCGAGTTGCTATTTCTCTAGAGAAAGATTGTAAGTATGCATGCTTAACTATACTCTAGTTTTAGGGCTCTAAAAGATGAAGTTATCTCATAACTCATACCTTTTATGACTAAATGATTGGCTTCTTCTTGTTTAGACTTTTTAGTTAAAACTGATTAAAAAATATAAATATAAATTGTATAATTTATTATATATATTGTAAGCATCGACTATTAACACAAATTAAATGTCTGATTTATTTAATAGCAACCAATATTCAATAAATCAAACAATTAGTTTATATTGGCTGAGACATGAGTCATAATTATTCAACCACCCTTTAGACTTTCCACAGCAACTAACTTGGTAGCAACTAACTTATTTATACACGTAGTTGCCTGTGACTGAAACACGAGTCATAACTCTGAACCTTTTCTTATATTATTATAAAATGTGCAACTGTGGTTTATTTAGCAGTGCAAAAGTATCACGAATAGTCACTATTTTGTCTTGGAGAAAGCTGAGTTGAAACTAGAGAAACATTGGTCCCCACTTCCACTGGAATAATCATCTAATTCACTTGGCCCTGGTAAGAATTATCAACTTCCTGTTTCTATCCTCCCATGCACCTGGGGCCTGGACCCATAATGAAATGAATAGAATTAAGAACTTAATTCATCTTCCCCTCACACTCGTCTATAATTTCACCTTCCTATATTTCCTACTTCCGGTATATTCTCCCCTGGGCAGGGCCAACTCAGTTCAACTAGTTTTCAAGTGACAAACAGCTGTGTACATAAAACAACTCAGAATCTGGTGAGGAGAGAGAGCGAGAAATCAATAGGGGCGTAGGTGGGCGTAGGTGGGCGTAGGTGGTCCTTAAATCTCTGAAGTTGGCAGAGAAATCAATGGAATTGACATTTTCATCTTACTAATCTCTTCTAGCCGACGACCGGCATGAACCTAACCCCACCTAGATAATATCGCCTTCGCCGTTCGGGCTGTCGCTCTGCTCGTCCCCATGGAATCAATGTGCAAAATTGCATTTCATCCAAAACCCTCGTACATAAAGTATGCAAATCTCAGACGGAGAAAGATCGATTCGATCGTTCTATAAATCAGACCTTCTGAACAGACAAGTAGATGGTTTAAATGTTCGCTATGCCATATTGCCATGCCTCCAAAAACAGAGAGCAGTAAACAATGCGGGAAAATAGAGAAATGCTGGAAGAGAAAAAAGGAGAGCAATGCGAAGGATCAAGTCAACTTACGCATACCGGAGATAATGGGTGTTCGAAGCGAAGTAACGCCGTCAACCGCGGCGGCAATGACACCGGCAGCCACATGGCTGCGTAGAGGAGGACAGAGAAGAAAAGGAGATATGAGATCGTGATCCGGGCCTTGCTGCCGACGGCCATGGACTTGCGTACGAGCAAACGCAAAGAGACTTCTGCTCCCTGAACTACCAGACTCCGAGAAGGCGGAAAAGTTGTTGGTCTGCCCTTTTGGCTCTCAGCATCTTCGAGCACCTGCTCTTATGTGGGACGCAGGTGCGTCACCAAATTAAACACCGGCAACCAATTAAAATGTGCGATTAATGACGTACTCTTTTTTTTTGAAAATTTTCATAAGCGTTATTATTTGGGCAAAAACTAAAGAGAACACTCACAGATCGATGGATTCTCCTTTTTCAATGAAAGTATATTTAAAGTAAACTACTTAAAATATTTTTAGACCGATTTTAATATTTAAACTATAGTAGTTGGTTGTTAGTTTTTACAATGTACATTAGTGACTGTTATAATGTATAGCAGTTAATTGTTAGCTTCTTCATATACAACAGCTGATTGTTAACTTTTACAAATTATATCCTTATTTTATATTGATTTTGCTTAATAAAGATTGATAACATGGTAAAAATAATATTTCAACGATCAAAACAAACTAAGATAATTTTATGACACCACTACATTTCAAATGAACATTATCTAATCATGATCGATTGTACAGAAGTTAGTAGGTAGTTGCTACAATGTGTAGTAGCTGGCTGTTTATTTTTGTTGGTGCAATCAGTCTCTATAATTTTCTATATTTGATAATATACCCATGTTTGGTCAAGTTTGACCAAGGGATGAACCAAATCGAACCTGATGTTTGAAAATGAACTAAATCTAGCTGAATAAAAAATGGACTGTATGACTAACAAAGGTAAAAGTCTAATCAAGTCAAAGGTTACCGGACGACTAGTAAGGAAAAGTTCAAACAGGTCAAGAGTACCTGGATGTTTGGCAAGAGAAGGTCCAAATAAGTTAAGAAAGAACCGGAAGTTAAGGGGAAAAGTTCAGGCAGGTAAAAAATGACTTGACATTTGGTAAGTGACAAGTCCAAATAAAATGCTTGGCAGACTTGATCAAAAGAGAGTGAACCTCAGGTGGTGAGATCTTAAGGGAGTGAACCTCATGTGGTGAGATCTTGGAGGAGTGAACTCTAAGTAAAAATCCTAGTACGTCAGGTAGACTTACATGATTAGGCATGATCCTAAGGGAGTAACCTTTACCTATTAAAGTCGTGGAGAAGTGAATTTCAAACAAAAGATAATCCTAATAAGTCAGGTAGACTACAGATTCAGTTTATAGTGTTTTCTTGTGTTTTGAATGACTATTTTGTAGGAACCTAGAGCTGGAAGAAAAATGAGAGCCAACGAAGGCAATCAGACTCAGCTGGATTAAGTCCGGAGTAAGCCTGACTTGACTCGAGTCGAATTGGACTCAAGTCGGTTCAATCAACCAACCCTAAGGACTGGTAGACCGATCCCAAGGATTAGTAGACTGATTGGGTCCGATTGCCTGGGTTCTAGACCAAATTCAAATCTAATAAGGTGGCCTAATTCAGTAAATCAAAAAAGTTTCTGATTGATCGATAAATTTGATAAAGATGAGATCGCATATCATGATAAACTTGATCGTGGGGATCAAGTTTGATCGGTAGACCAATCAAGGCTAGAGCTGTCAATTTAAGTTAGGCATGTTGGGTTGGCTCACCACGCCAAATAATTTAAGCAAATTGTGTTGAAATTTTGTCAACCTATTTTAAAGTGGGTCTAGGTGGGTTGACAGGCGCGAGCTTGGGATGACCCACAGATTGAGAATTTTTTTTTTCAAAACTTAAAATTAAAGTGAATTTCAAAGGGCTCATAGGTTTAACTCGCCTAATCTGTAACCGAAACTTAAAATTTTTAATATTTTCTCTCTCTATATATATTTTTTTAAATTTTTTTAGTGGGTTCATGGTTTGACCCGCTTAACCCTTAACCTACCTTATGGTGGGTACCAAGATGACGGGTTAGTCCACCCCACCAAATGGTTGACCCGCTATGGGTTGACTCGCCCCAATACAGGTTGGCCAACCCCGCTACAGGTCAAACCGCCCCACCAAATGGTCGGCCCGCCCCGCTATAGGGCAGCCTCTCTGATAGCTATACTACTGCTCTCCTACTCTATGTTTCAAGAAAATACACTACTTGTGTGACCGGAGAAGCGCCGGGAGGAGTGTGCTACATTCAGGGCTTCCACACTGACTTGCCAAATTTGTTTGTATTATATATGTATTTGTGTTTTATTTTTATCGATTTGTGATTGATATAAAATATATAAAAGGTTTCTCCACCTCAAGAAAAGTTTCAAAAAGATATGCTTAATGGACTCACGCTTGCGTTCATAGGCCTTGGATGCACTAACCCTGAGATTGAAAACCAAGTAAAAAATACTTCATGTCTTTTGTGTTCTTTTTATTTAATTTCGTTGCAAGTTCTTGTCTGATAGAAATAAACACACGATGAAATGAGAAAAAGACAATATCGATATTCACCCCTCTATCAATTCCTATTGATCCTACAACTTTTACAACAATATCATCTTATTTTTATTTTGATTATGGGAGAGTGATAATTTGGTTAAAATAATATTTTAATAAACAAAACATACTAAAAGGACTTGAAGACACCCACTACATAATGAATAATGATTGGTTGTTAGCTTGTATAACATTATCATTATTTTTATGTTAATTTTATTTATTAGAGAGTGATAGCTTTGTTAAATTTCAATGAACAAAATAAACTATGAAAATTTCATAATACACACTACATTTCAATTTGACTGGTTGTCGAAGGGGTCATAGTCAACCGATCAACGTGTTTTGGTATTGAAGGAGATCAGTCGATCAATTTGGATTATCAGGCAATCAATAGATGACCTGTTAGGTCAATTGATCAACTTTTCTAGATTTCGAGGTTTATTGGTCAACCCATCCACAAGAATCGGTCGACCATTAGGTCAATCTCTGTCGGTTAAATTGACCGTCAACCTTTAACTCATACACTCATATGGTCACAAGGGCGGAGCCAGATTTTATTAAGTATTCTCTTATATTTTCTTAATTTTTAAGTAAATTCCACACTATCCCAAGGTTCAATATTGCCACTAGTCCCACATCAGCCTGGAGTCTTTTTAACCCGGATAGAACCTAATTTTTGGCTCCGCCATTGTATGGTCAACTTATAATGGAATATAAATTGATTGATAGCATATACTTTTGTGCTACATTGAGTTATTTTAAGGATTATCGGTCATCCAAACCTTGTTATTCGGTCTATCGAATAAGCTTTTTCGAAATACTTTAGTAAATTACTAATTCATCTAAAAGGTGCCCTTAAACAAATGTCTAACTCCTATTACACGATTCAAATGATATCAATTAATCATCAAGTCTAGTCAAAAGTTAATCAGCGTAGTGATCAATTTGTTTTATAGCCCTTTGATTCATATCGATGCACTAGTCTATATCTTAAACCAAGGGGACATCTTAGACCCATCTACTTGGCTCAGTACACAAAAAAAAAGTTAATCTTAGGTGTTTGTGAGATGCAAAAGCTGTTTAGATTTATAGGTACATAAAATTTACAGTATATCCTAGAGTAGTTCCATTGTTTAAATATAGTAGTAATAATAGTAAATAGAGACATATTCTACCAAATTAAACCGATGCAATTAAAACATTAAGTTAACCAAAAACTTAATTAATTTTTCTATTGTTTTTACATCTCACTCATTCTAAGTGATAACCACGGTAGCTTTATAGGTTTTGTAAGATGATATTTCAAATTTTGCTTGATTGATTTAATGATGTTTGAGTGAAGAATGTTTACCTAATTGGGTTAGATTTGATTTAGTTTTAGATCAGTTAAGTGGACATTTCTTAAATTGGTTTCTAAGTTATGGCAAGGCACAGGAGCATTCTTAATCGGATCAATGATTGCTTTCTTAGACAAAGCCAACCAAAGAAATTGCACACTTGACCAACTTAGTACAAAATCCTGGTCAACTAGTTAGGATGTGGTGAGTTAACTTCAGCTAGCTGAGTGTACCAGGGAGGGTACACCTTACCCAACCTAGACATGCACTTAGTTTAAGCTTTATTAACATACTATCAGCTCACCGCGTCTTGATACTATGTTGTAAAGATTAAAGTACCAATTTCCTATGTAAAGTACCGCATAAAATAATAAAATATTGATTATGGCTCTGGTTCTGGCCTAAACCGATTTTTTTTAGAATTTTTAGAAAATTATTTTGGAATTAATTGGAGGTCGTATGGTATGTTTTGAGGGGATACCTAATTAGGTTAATAAAAGCATGTTTTTCATACCCAATTTAAGTAGGAATTGATTGAGAAATAATTTAGGTATTAATTGACCTAAACCTAAGTTATATATACATATACGCCGCCCCTCCTTTTCACTGATTCCT
>JBAMIB010000053.1:3889525-3904171 GCA_037177415.1 Kaempferia rotunda | reverse complement strand
TTGTCGGCTCGAGTTTAAAAATATGTTTCTTAGCGTGTGTTTTCAGGTATAAGCGATCTACAGAAAGCTATACATGCTCGAAGTAAGTTTCTTCATGGCTTAATTCCTTCTTGTTACCAGATCAGTCTAGTTGAAATAACAAAAATAGTAGTCTAAATTGCATAAATCACCACATAGATTGCTAACTATAAATATTTGGGATCATTGTGGATTTTAGTGCCGCTCTTAATGATGTAATTTGTGGTAAATAGTGGATATAGTTTTGTGAATATACTTTTGGATATAGTTGTGGATATAATTATGGATAAACTTGTTTGTAAAATTGATATTCGTCAATACTAAAGCTATATAGTTCAAAATAATTATTGTAAATAAATATAAATTGTGTAGTAATATAATATCAAATACTTCGACATATATAAATTATGGCGAAGTTAAGTAATATATTTACTTCGGTAATTTATGTAAACTATGAAGTTACATATCATCTATTACTTCGTCACAAATATAAAACCAATGAGGTAAAAGGTGTTGTTTTACTTCAGCAATCAATATAAAATGTAAAGTTATATATCATCGATTACTTCGTCAAATTACAAAACCAACGAAGTAAAAGAAGTTTTTTTACTTCGGCATCGATCCACTTCACTATTTTCCATATATATAACTTCGGTGATAAACCAAAGTAATATAGTACTCTTTTACTTCACGTGCATCTACTTCGGTAATTATATGTCTATTACTTCGGTTAATGTATGAAGTATATGAATGATATTTACATAGTGCATGTATTTAATCTGATTCTCATCATTATATTCATACCCTTAAACGTCAATTAGACTCAATATTTTGATAACCTTGAATTTTTGGATATGAATGTGTTCGTAAAATCTAATTTGTATTCAAAAAATCACATCTCTCCATATATTGAGTTAAATTTATATTTGAAGGTATGTACATAATCAGAAGAATTAAGCGAGCATATAGGAAATAATTTCATGTTATTCTGAGTTATCTAGGTCCATCAGTCGATTTTTGCCTAAAATCGACTTATGAACTAAACATTATTGGGTTGACATGAAACTAGTTCACATGTATTCATTTAGTTCTCTTGATTATATTCATGCATTCAAACATCAATTTAATTTAATATAGTGAAAGCATTGCTTTTTTAAACATGTATATATTTTTTGAATATATTCGTGTTCAAAAAATCATTGCTCTCAATATATTTGATCAAATTGATGTTTGCGAGCATTGATATAATTAGGAGAAATCGATAAACACATAGGACTAATTTCATGTCAATATAAGGTCGTTTGGTCCATCAATCAGTTTTGCTCAAAATTGACTTTGATACTAAAGTAAATCGATTCGACTGATTTTTATTATTAGTCAATTGATTTGTTTGAAACTTCGACATAGAAATTTCGGATACACAAGAAATAGATACATGATTTTGTTATTTAAAATTAACCTAGACTATTTAATAATTTTGGTAACCCACTAATGTAATTTGGAAAAAAAAATTGAATTCCAATTTTACCTCTGCTAACGTTTTCATTTCACCCATATAAATTATTAAATAACATTTAATCGACCTAAGTTAAAAAATTGTATCAAAAATGAATTCGATCTCGATCCATTATCCTTCCTATCTATAATCTTAAGCTACTCCCCCTCCGCTAAGGTGCAATGATAAAGATGTCTAGTTGTCTCTCAGACATCCATGATTTAATTTTAAGTTACGGCTCATTTGTAGAGACTTTTCTTTCAACTGTGATTCGTAACTAATGGATATTTGACTTTTAGACCGTTCATTATGAGTGTTTTCTGATTTACTCTAATAGTCGATGGAAAATTTTATGAAATCGAACTGACCAACTTAAAAATAATTTCATTAAGTAGATTAATCGTTAATCTGCACTCGATTTGGTGTGATGATAAAGACAGGCAGATTTCACAAACAATTTGATTTTCTCACCGTGTAAATAAAGACGTGTGACGATCGAACCACTCGTAATGTTTTATAATGTTGTACCGTTTCTTACTTTCTTATAACTGATTTTTGATAGTAAATGGTCAGAATTTATCCGACGATGATGAATGAGAAAATTTCATAATGTTTATAATGTTGGACCGTTTTCATGGTAAATGATGATTCGTTCACTCAGCGCCTTTGTTAATCCGTTCCTAGGCCAATATAGAATAGGTAATTACGGATGACAACTAACCATTAGTACAAATAGTTAAGATATGAAAGTTTGAATGCACTGGGTTTCAACGTCAAAACCTCATGTGACAACCTATCATACCTTAACTAATAGATAATTAATTGATTTAAATTTTGAATCATGTAATAGTTAGATCTACAGAAACGGACTATTTTGACAAACCTCCATTAGAGCATCCGTAATAGATAGAGATATTTTTCTAAATAGTTATAGTCCCTGCTTCTACATCTTTATTCAAATATTCTACTTCATAAATATTTTAAATCTCACAGTCAAATATTTTATTAACCAAATATTTATAAATTTCACCAATCAAATAACCTACTCTCAAATATCTCCAATTCAATAATCAAATATCTCATCAATTATATATTTATAAGTTCCATAATTATTTTATTATTTTACATCTAATTTATATTTAAATAAAATTAATTATATTTTTTTAATTCTTCAATTTATTATATTTGATGTGTCCATAACAATTTCTTACTTAATATTTGATCTATATATTTTAATAATTATTTAATATAATTATTTAATATAATTATTTTAATTTTCATGGTATAAAAACAAAATAGCAAGCCCAAAAAAAAATATCTTCTTTAAATTTCCCTAGTATGGATGTCTCTTTTTCCGATTTACAATAGTGATGGATGGAAATTTTTCTTAGCACTAGACCACTCACCTCTAAAATTAATCGATTAATAAAAAACTTCCCTAAAACTCAACTAATCCTTCAAAAAAAATTGCATATCTAAGTTACCAAAATAAAACTTAAACACTTTTTTTTATAAGCTTAGGTGGCGTTTGCTTTAAAAGGTAGGAATGAATTAATAGTAGATTGGAATAAGAATGAGTTGTCATTCTAATACTGCTGTTTTATTTATAAACTCCAATTATATAAGATTACCTTTTTCAAAATTAATTTTTTTTATTTTCCTCTCCCATTTTTTCTTTTTGATTATTTATTTAGATTTATTTTCTATTTTTCTTTATTTTATTTTATTTTATTTTTTTTCATTTTTTTCATTTTTTCCTATTTTTGATTTTTTGATTTATATATTTTTTCAATTTTTAATTTTTAATTTCTATTTTTAAAAGTATTTTTACTTTTTTTAAATTTTTGTTTTAAATTTAAAAATATTTAAATTATGTATTTTTTTAAATAAAAATTTAAAGAGATAAAAAAAATAAAATCCACCAATTTAAAAGAATTTAATGATTCCTATAAATTTAAAAATTATTTCTAAATTATCATTCTCAAACTCATAATCTAAATATTATTATTTATTATAATTCTATTCTCTTATTTTTAAACCCATCAATCAAACACAAATTTAATTATCTGATGTTCCATTCATCATCACTGACAAATCTCATCAATATTTTTATTATTTTTTTACCTTTCCGACCTCAAGCAGAAGAAACCTCTTATCGTACAATGATTTTATAGTCTTATCAAATGATATAAATTTTGAGTGCTAAAAATCAGTGAAAGAGAAAAGTAAAAAAATACTTTACAAAATTTTTGTCCCATGGAATTATTTTTATTTCACAAGGACTAGTTGAGGGAGAAAGGGAATAAGCACAGTATAATGAAGAGTTGTATGTTGCGTTTGTGAAGGATGAACTGCTTTCAAAAACGAATTGAATGATTCTCTCGGTTGATTGGATCGTAGGAACATTGAGGGAAACAAGAAAAGAAGCATCCGACATTTTACATTGGCTCTTTGATACACACTCCACTTGGTGTTTTAATTGATGGTTCATAGTTACGATTTTTTGACTTGCCCTGCTGGGCCGGTGCGATGATTAAAATATGAGAGATTATTATATGAGGTCTAGAGGTCTAAACTCGACATGTCCGAACATATATCTCCACTATGCCTTGACCATTTACACTAATGGCTAGTAATCATCCGTGATTTACCTCCTTTGTGTTGGCTTAGGAACAGGTTGGCGAAGACATTGGGGGCGAACAAATCGTCTTTTTACCACATGGTTACGATTTTCGCCCGTCCAATTGGGTCAATGATTAGCTGGCATGCCGACCAAATTATGGTTTTTATTTTGGTTTGAATTAGATTTGAACTTGCCCATGGGCGAGTCTACTAAATGTTCCTTTCACATTGGTATAGCCATATAGTTACACTGGTGGGCGTGTGTAGTTCCTTTCACTCCGATTGGTCTTGGTTCATTTGTTTTATTGAGTGCTATTTTGATATCGATTTGCTTTGGCAAGGGTGAATAAATTTTACCCATGCTCAATTAATCTAGATTTGTTTGGTAGGTGGACTAATCCAGGGGTCAGATCCGAACAAGACTTGGCCTAGAACCATGATTAGGTCAACACGCTGTAATCATAATTAGCCATCCAAAATCATAACTAGGTCAACAAGCTAAAATCGGAACCATCTAGACAGACCGCCTATTACGATTCCAATCCAAAATTAATCATAGATGTTTTATTTTTAAATCACTAGATGAATTTTTTTTAAAAGTCTTCTTATCCAATAATATTCATAGTATTTTAATGGATAAATTTTCTAATGTTGGACTATCCCCACCTTTCTATTGGAGTTAATTTTTTTTAATTCATTTGCTTTAAATTGTTCAAAGTGTGACTATTTCACTTTCAACTCATTTAATCTGTTCATTTTATTCATGTGACATAAAGGTGATCCATTCGTCACCTCCACCAACCAGTCTGTTCATTTCATCCAGCTCTTTAAGCAGATCGCTGTTTAGTCTTATTATGTTATTTCTAATTATCCAACATATATATATATATATATATATATAATTAATTTTAAATTAGAGAGAGCTTGCAATGGTGTGCCCGCGCAGCGAGGATCGAATTAACCTAGGTCAAGCCATTGTATGCCACTAGTCGGTAATTTAACTCATCCAACGATGAACACCAAATTTATTAATTATTGCGTGAGTAGTTAAGTGTGCAATAATTCATCTATATAATATGATTTTCATTTCCGACCAATACCCCTATTACAAATTTTGGAAGTACATCCTTTTTGTTTTCACTGGTTTTTTGTTTTTTTTTGTTATATTGCATTAATCATACGTGCAAATTCATGCATCTATTTACCTATTTATTTGTACTTTTTATTTAATAATTTTAGAATTTTCTCCCTCTCTGTATTAAAACTACTTTCAGCTAGTTCAGTAAAGCATTTCTCTCTCATTTTTCCTTTTATTTTAAGAAAAAAAATTTCTTCCACCCTCTAATTATATATTTGATCGTCAATTTTAAGTTGACACTATTATTTACCACTCTTTATATAACCTAGGAATGAACTATAAGACACGGAATTCTAATATAGTAATAAGGGCGATCAGTTATTTCTTATGCACCCACGATTCGATTCACAGATAAGGTGCATTTGCAGAGATTTTTTTTCTAAATAAGGCTCGCAAGTAAGGGATACTGAGTTTTTAGGCCCCCGTCGTGAATGCTTCCTGATTTACTCTGATGGTTGATGAAAAACTTCCGTGTAGGGTTGAGTTATGACCTCCAGAACAGGGTTGAGTTGGTTAGTATGAGGAAGAATTACTACCATAGAACAAAAGTTCGAATCTCGGCAAAGCTAAGAAGAAAAATCTTCCCCGCACTGGTTAATTATAACTTTCCAATTTGCCTCCTCACAGATGGTCGCGGGACTGACCGTGTGAGTTTATTGGGTAGCAGATTCCACCTTTTGCTACCATAGGGATGAACTGTGAGGGATGCCCCAGATGAACATAATCACTCATTAAAGTACCTCTTTCGCACATGCCATCGGAAAAAAAACCTCCTTCCATCCTTTATTCATTTGGCGGTTAACTATAAATTTTTCCTGTAATTTATCTCCCTTCACATAACCAAAGAATGAATTGTGAGTGATGTTTGGGGTGAGCGTGATCACCTTTTATTAGAATTAAAACATCTCTTCCACCCTAAAAACTAAGTTGATATTCAGATGAGGAGTTGTCATAATAAATCTTGGATTTAAATTGTGCGATTTTATCCTGTGTTAAACTTCCTCACCTAAGAAGTCGCTCGACTGACCGAATGACCTTTATAATTTACTCTCTTTCAATATATTTGGAATAATTTTGGAGAGGCATTCGGGAAGGGTAGGGCTGGGCAATTGGTTAAAAATTAATGACTGAACCGATTAAATCGAAATTGAACAAATCAAATTTTTTTTTTGAACCGATCAAACTGACTAAACCGATCAAATTTTTCAAAAAATCTAAACTGACCGAACTGATAAAATAACAATTAATTTAATTTTCGACCAGAATAATCATAGTTAAAATTTAAATAACTAAAGTTTGTTTAAACTATTATTATTATTAAAACAAGTCATCACGTACATGTATTGCATGTGTAATATAATGAATGAATATGTATAAATTAGGTCTCAGACCTATAAATTGGATTTGGTAAGAGTGCGCTAAGCATTTGCAATACTGCAATGCAAAGGCTCAAGAACCCCCTAGCAAGATTCTTCCTCATAAAAAAAATAATTTAATTTTTTATATCAGATATTAAACTAATAAGAATAGATACTACACTTGATCTTAACCAAAAGGTCAAGAAAGATATGCTTTCTAATATCATCAATCTAACATATTTATAGAAGCTTATCCACTCATAGAATTGTCAATCATAACATGTGAGACTAAAGAGAACTATGACAGTGCATAATTTTTTATATAAAAAATAACCAAAAATTACTAATAATTTTTAACATAATACATGAATACCTATTAATGAAATTTTTTTTAATAATACTCTGTAGCTAAGTCTTAAATCTAGATTTCTGATTGATTTATGAGAAAAATTTTCAATAATATGTCACAGTTTAGTCTCGAACTCTATATCCCTAATTGATTAATAAGAAAATTTTTCAATAATACGCCGCAGTTGAATCTTGAAGCTAGATTCCTAATTGAAATTATTAATAAATCTTAAAATTATTTTCAATGTGAAAAAGAGTATTAATCTAGTTTACTTTTGGACTTCACTAAAGTAATTGAATGTTAATTTGTACAGGGTTCAGATTCTCAATTAAATAGTAAAATTGTGAAATAATAAGATAACCATTATAATTTTTAAAATATTTAAAAAATTAAATTAGTTCGACTAAACTATTTTAAATAATCGAATGGTTAAAATTTGATTAAACTATTTTAAAATTTTAAATAACTATTTGGGAAGTTCAATTAAATTAAAATTATTGGTTTAATCAAATTTTAATTTTTAAAATTAAAATCAAACTGATATAATTAATTTTGTTTAAAAAACTAAAAATTTAAATTAATGTTCGAACTTCAAAGTTCGATCAGTTAATTTAATTTAACTGAAATTTTATCAATTTGTTTTTGTCTCAGGATTAAAGCATCTCTTCCCCACTCGTTTTTCACGGACGGGCGTCTCGGAATGGTCGTCCTCCCATTTCCATTTCCCAAGAAAGATCTGGATCGTCCAAAGCTCACAGGGGGGAAGATGCATCTCGCATGCGCACCGACGGCGCAGGCCATAGAACATAGGATCCTTTTCTGTCGGACCACTGTTATTTGGCCACGCGTCATGCGGACAGCCCTCCCGCATGCGACAAATTCAAATCTTTTCGAATCGCACTGTATTTTTCGTCTTCACGTTTTTTTTTTCTGCCGGGGGTCAAAAGCTCGACCGCCAGCACACGTGGACTGTACCCTGGAAATTCACACCATGCTGGATACCCTCACTCTCGAACTTCTGCCACTACGGTATTAGACAGAAATAGTAGGGTCCGCACTTGGTTGGGGAGATGGGTATGTAAAGTCGCAAAGCGAATATGTCTTTGATTTAAAGACACACCTCCACGGGGAGGAAATCGGGAGCTCGGATCTGCTGGTCCTAAACTGTCTGGTCCATTCCTGATCCAGAGGATCCCGATCGCCCGATCAGAATTCAACGGACAGGATCTCCAAATCGGGTAGAAGCGGCGTGCCTACTCTCGCTGCCATTTCATCCGCTGCTTTCTGTCTCTGGATTCCTTCTACTCTTCTCCATTATTTTACTCACTGTTGTCTCCCCGGTTTTTGTCCACCTCTGTAGATCTCCTCGAAGCTCCGTCTCACCTTCCTCCTCCACTACAGCTATCCTCCTCCCTTTAAATAAGCTTCTTTAATTCGCTTACTCCCTCCGTATTCCAAATCTCCTTAGCTAATGTCCACCTGATATATACAAATTACCTACTCATATAATTGGATCCTTTTTTTTCCCTTCATTTGTAACCATGGAGCAGAAACCGCAAATGCTCAAGGATTTCCTGGAGCTGCTGGATTGGGACTGCGACTCCTGCGATCCCGGCTCCACCGACACCGTGCGGCGTCTTATCGACTCTGAACTCCGCCGAGGAAGAAGGCGGCTGTCGAGGAAGCTCTCAGCCAGCGCCCTAACGAGGATCTCCTCCGTCATCAAAATGCTGCCTTTCTCTAACATCGCCGGCTCCTCGGCCTCTAGCGCCGGGCTCCACTCCAGGAGTTTCTCGAAGCGCATGAAGATCCCCTTCTGGAGGAAGAGAGGGAAGTCAGAAGAGGAGTCGGAGGTCGTCCACGACGACGAAGTGCTGCAGTCTTTCCGCTTACTATCGCCGGCGGTTAGCAGTTGCAGCAGCTGGTCTGTCATGACCGACTCCGACATAGAATTCCTCTCCGACGAAAACAAGAACGGGTCCCCACGAGCGAGTCCTTGCCACAGCACGCCCATGGCAGGGAGGAATGCCAAGGCCGCCATTAAGGTGAGATAAAACTTGCCACAATTTACTAGCTAGCTAGCTATAATATACGTGCTGGAATTTTTATTTATTCATATCACTTATAAATTAAGAACCAAGATGAGGAAGCCGGATTGAGCTCCGTGAACTATTTGCTCCGTTCTATCTCTATTCCTTTTGAATAGCTTTGGTTTTAGCGCACCGTACTGATCCTGGTACTCTGTTCCATTATTTGAATTCGATCACCATTTATTACGATCATATCATATATCACAACCCTTTTCTTATATTGTGAAGGGAGTCGGAGATAAATATGTCGAAGATCTAGCTTTGATATACTCAAAGAAAATAAAAAATTTAAGTAAAATCTTAAAAAAAGACACATAGTGATAGAGCCTATAATTAACACATTATGAGTGATAATACTCACTCTAAATGTTTCTCACAGTTCATCCTCATATTATACGAAGGTATAAATTATGAGTGACTACTAGTCCGAGTAATAACCAATACATGTGAGAGGGTAGTAACGTAAAAATAGACCCGGGTCTATCAATACATGGTAGTAAAATGTAGAATCTTTACTCAGTGGTCTCACATGGTCGGTTTCATGATTATCTACGAACAGGTAAATTAGGAAATTATAGTTAACAAATTCAAACTCATATCTTATAGAAACAATTTAAGATAATTTTGGGGGACGTTATTGATTGGAGAGTTAATCAAGCAGAAAATACTTACAGTCCAAGTAATTGAAAATTCGGCAGTATCAGCTTCCGAATGCATGGTTTTGTGTTTACTCGGAGAATTTAGAAATTATTAACTTTGTTTTGCCATATTATTATAAGCAATCATGGATCGGCTCCTTAAATTTTCATATTTGCCCCCAGTACTCCTCATGTTCGTACGTAGGTTCGAAGACTCGATCGAATCGATACTATTCTGTTTTATTTTCCAACAAATGAATGAAAGTGATATCTACGTACCGTTTTAAATTTTAATTTGTCTGCTAAGCTTCCTTTAATTTACCTATATATTCAATGTCATGAGTGATTCATTCATTTGTACAATTACTATTCTTAAAACAAGGCGGCCGTGGACGGAGAGCGCAAAGAGCCACCGGAATGCCACAGTTCGTCGGAGGAGGAAAAGGAGCAACTGAGCCCATTGTCCGTGATGGAATTCCCCTCCGAAGGAGAAGAAGAGGAGGATCCGGCATCATCGCCTTCCTTTCATCACGGCCCATTGAAGCTGCAAAGTATGTGTCTAATATATTAGTACTGCATTGATTGTTCTTAGCTAAGCTAGCCCAAGTGAAAATCGATTTGGGTTCCTGCTTTTCATTGGGTAACGTTTGCAACGTGGGTGAATAATGAATGAATTTGCAGGGACAAAGTCGCAGCAGCAGAAGCAGCTTCTCCGAAGGATCGGACGGCTCCAACTCCTCCCGAATCCCAATCCGGTTATCCTTGACCGATGCTGTACCTCGTGCAATGATGATGACATGAAGGCGAGGAGGCTTCTGCAGCATTTTAGCTCCGTCTGCCAGGTCAGTTCGCTGGACGCGAGCGTGGAGAGACTTCTGGTGGACTTCTTCGTCTGCAGCTTGTTCAGCCGGAGGCGGAGATCAGCGGGTCTAGAACAACAAGATGAGGAAGCATGGCGACTGATTTTGGTAGCGAGGGAGTGGATGGAGGGGGGGAGGTGGTGCGGCGCCGACGACTACCATGGGGAAACGACGACTCTGAGGGAGATAGAAGAGGGGGAGAATGGATGGTTGAGATGTGAGGCGGAGGAGGAGGAAGTGGCGGTGGGTCTGGAGGGCGTTCTCATTGGGTTGCTGATGCAGGAGCTTGTGGTGGATTTGGCAATGAGCTGATGACGGAGTCCGAGTCTGAGCCTTCGTCTTCGTGGATTAATTCGTTTTTAGATAATTAATTAGCAATAAGTTGATTGGGTTGAGAAGAGGCAAGCAAGACAATTTTGATGGAGGAAGAGACGAATGCAATCAAGTTGAGCCTGAGAGATCGATATACATGCATGCTTCAAAAGTTTATGAACATTAATTATTAGTTTAATTTGAATCAAGATCGCGGAGCTTGATTTACTTGAATTAGAGCATCTCTGACGTAAGCTTTTTAAAAAAGTTTATAAAATTAAAAAAGTTTAAGAAAAAATTTTGAATGATTGTAAAGAGAGGTTGGAGTTTTTTAATTTAAAAGAAGGTTTAATTTTTTAAATTTATTTTTTTCTCACTTAGAAGTGAAGTCAATAATTATTAATAAAATAATATTGCATGTGTGACTTTAAAACAATTACAAGTTGTAGGAATGGTTGTACTCATTTCTTTTGAAAATAAATATATTTGCTAAAATTAAAAAAAATACAAATAACTATAATTAAATTAAAATTTACAAATTAATTAAATATTAAATAAAACTATATATTTAAGTTAATTAAAAACATAAGTTAATTAATTTATTAAGTATAAATTATAAATTGAAGATCATAATTAATTAAAATATTAAGTAAAAATTATATAGAGATATTAAATGAAAAAATATAAATAAAGGTATGTGATTTATAATGTAAGACCCTTAAAAAGTTATATGGAGGTTTTTTTTATTATGGAGAGAAAAATATATTTTTTAAATTTTGATGTGGCATATTGGGAAAAAAAATTATTAATAGGTTTAACTATTGGAGATGTCATAATAGAGTTTTTTTTAACTTTTTGATATGACATCGACGTGACATATTGAAAAGTATAAAAAAAATTATTGAAAGATTTAACTATTAGAGATACCTTTAGTCTTTCTTACTGTGTGAAATCATGATCACTAATATTTGTTGTTGGGTACCTTCGCAAAAAATTTAGGTTTAGAGAACTTTTCATTAGTTAAAGGCTTTGTATAGGCTTCTTCTATATGATCAGTCACCCGTGATTTACCTCCTCCGTGTTGGCATGGAGACGGGTTGACGGGGGCGCTGGAGGCGAGCGATTTCGCCTTTTTACCACATTCTTGGGCGGTTCTAGGGTAAATGTTGTTGAATTCGAAATCCAACCTTGAACAAAAAAAAATAAGCAACAAGCAATCAAAAGAAAACTTCATTTGTGTAATTGTTCATTGTATTCTATTTTTATTCTCTTGTAATTTGTTGGCTATTGTAATGACAAGTGTTGTAAGAGGTTTCTCCGCAACCTCTAGAAGGTACTTGAGAAGAAGAAATTATAGTGGTGTTGCAATAAGTGATCCACCTTATGTTTCCTAGGTCATAAAGTAGGTACTAAGAATTCCAAACCCTATTGTATCAGTTTGCTTCTTGTTCTTGTGTTTTAAGTTTTTTTAAAAATTTATTTTGATGTGTCAACTCAATTTGTAGAAAAAAAACCAAAATCAGCAAGCATCTATTCACCCCCCACCCTCCAAGCCGTCATCCATCGATCCTACATATAGGCCATCTAAAATCCATCCAAGATGCTTGTAGTGCATGTCTCTCACCAGGATCCAAATTATTTCCAATAAATATTAAGTCAACATTCCTAAATAATTTTATTAAAATGTTATCTAGAGAAACCATCTAATTTTGAAAATTTGAAATTCCCAAACCATGTATACAACCTTAAGAAAGATTTGTATGGTTTGAAACAAATGCCTTAGCTCTGTATAAGGCTCTCATTCTTCATCATTTTCAAAAACTTTAAAAAATGATAAATAAAATTATTGACGGGTGACTCATATCTAAATGAAGACTAACTGAGAGACGTCACAAAAAAGAAATGATCATAAAAAAAATTCTATTACAATTTTTCATTACAGAATTATGTTAAAGTTTTTTTCGTAATAGAATTCTGTTACGAGTTTTGGGTCTATTTTGATATGTTGAGGTTGGGTATTATTTACAATGATCATTATAAGCCTATTAGCATTATGGTGTAGTTTCTTTTGTATAGAGATAATTCTAATAAAATTTCGGCCATTTTGTGGAGTAGGCAGGCCATCGAACCACGGTAACTCCTCTCTCTCTCTCTTCTTCTTCTTCCTCATGTTTGCTCTTTCTTGTGCGTCTTTGCCTCGTTGCTCCACGCGATCTATTTTTCTATTTCTCTTCTTCCAAGATTAAAGGTTGAGAGGTGTTGCCCCTGTTGAGACCGATCTGGAGCTAGAGGGGGGGTGTGAATGGCTCTGGTTGCTTCAACTTTGATGATTTTCAATGGAATAAACTCGACGAACTCAACCAAACACTAAAAATGCTAACACAGCGATTTACTTGGTATCCACCTCAAGATGAGGTGACTAATCCAAGGATCCGGCCCTCTCTCACACATCCACTATGAAATAATCATTCTCGGTGACTCACTGGAGGCGGAGAAGCCTCGTACAAAAACTCACACGAATACAACTCAAAACAAGGAAGTAAATACAATAACAAGAAATAAAAACCTCGCTTCTAGCTTTCTTGTGATCATATCTTGACTCGGAAGAGCAACAACACTTCGCTTGAGTATTGCTTTAAGGATCACCTGTGTAAGCCTAGAGAAGATCGGAGAGGAAGAGAGCTCTCACCGGCAACAGCACAGTCATGATTTTAAACCTGCAGACGCAACGGTCGGATATTTGATCGATCAACTGATCGATCAAATTCCTTGATTGATTAGTTGATCGATCCAGAAGCCTATTGTGCTTTGCGCTCTGTGAGAAAAATCATATCCCAATCGATCAACTAATCGATTAGGCTGGCTAGATCACTCAACTGATCGATCCAGCTCCACACTGTAATCTCGCGACAATCGCATGCCAATCGATCAGCTGTTCGATTGGCGCTGTCCCAATTGATCAGCTGATCGATTTCCACAGCCATGACTTGTATGGTCCAGTCAAAATCAATTTTGACTTGACTCTCCCAAGTCAATCCCAACATCCGATCAATCGTGACCTGTTGGATCTCATCGTGCCTAGGATCTGGTCAACCGTGACCTGCTAGGACTTGTCACCATGTGTCCGATCAACCCTTTGACCCACTTAGACTTTTTCTCCATGTGCCAAGTGTCCGATCAACCTTGACCCACTTGGACTTATCGTCTAATGCCAAGTGTCTGGTGATCCATGACCCACTTGGACTTTCCAACACCAGATGTCCGGTCAACCTTGACCCATCTGGATTTCCAGCACCTGGCTTCACTCACCAGGACCAGACTTCACTTACCAGGACTAGGTTTCACTCACCTTGATTTCCATTGTCCAGCTTCACTCACTGGGACTTCCACCTGGCTTCACTCTCTAGGACTAGGCTTCACTTACTTGGATTTCCATTGACTAGCTTCACTCACTGGGACTTCCACCTGACTTCACTCACTAGGACCAGACTTCACTCATCTGGATTTCCAATCTGCCCAGCTTCACTCACTAGAGCTTTTCACATGGATTTACTCACTTGGATTTCCCAACTGTCTAGCTTCACTCACCTGGACTTCCACACTATGTGAAAATCTGCAATATACTTCGCCACTAGTTACTTCGACAATTAATAATTATGTAAAATATCACAATCAATCTTGGTAATAAATTTGATGAAGTAAATACTATTTTATAATTCGTAGATTAAAAAATACGGGCTTCACTTCTAATTTTATCTAATATTTT
>JBAMIB010000053.1:3826630-3836918 GCA_037177415.1 Kaempferia rotunda | reverse complement strand
GTGGGGCCTGATATGGAATCATATCAGGCCCAATGTGGGCATGATATATTTATATAAGGTCATGCATGGGAATTTAGGATATTATGATATTAAGGGGACTAATGAATTTTGGTATTAAGGGGTTAATTTAATTTAATTAATTTAATAAACTAATCTAATTATTCTAAATAATCTAGTTAACCAACTAATTTAATTAATCAAACTATTTTAATTAATTCAATTTAATTAATCTAACTAATCTAATTTAACTCATTAATTCAATATAACTAATTTAATTAATCTAATTAGTCTAATTATCTAAATTATGCTAACTAATCTAATTAATTCAATTTATTTAATCTAGATAGGTTAAAATAATACATTTAATTTGTTTAATTAGAATAATTTATTAGATTAATTAGAATAGTTAGATTGAAATATCAATCTTATGATTTGACATCTTGCAAATTATATTAAATTAATTATATTAATTTGGTTAATTAGATTAGTTATGTTAAGTTGGTTAATTAGATTAATTATGTTAGTTAAGGTAATTACGTGGATTAGATTAGTTAGTTTAATTTAGTCAATTAGATTAAATAAATTGAATTAATTAAATTTGTTTGATTAATTAGATTAGTTACATTGAATTAATGAGTTAAATTAGATTAGTTAGATTATTTTAGATTAATTAAATTAAATTTATTAGAATAGTTAGATTAATTAGGTTAGTTTGGTTAACTAAATTATTTAGATTGTTTAGAATAGTTTATTAAATTAACTAAATTGAATTAACCTCTTATTGCTAAAATTGTATTAGTCCCCTTAACATCATAATATCCTAAATTCCCATGTATGACCTTATATGAATCATTTCATGGTCACATTGGGCCTTATATAGAATCATGTCAGACCCACGTTGACCAAAACTCACTGATGGACCTAAAAAGCTCTGATTGCACTCATTTCAGTTTTTATGGATTTCTGAAGTTGCAAGGCGAGTTCAAATATGTTATCAATTGTTTATTTTGGCTTATTGAGAGCTGTACAAATGTAATAAAGATAAATCGATAAAAATTCCTATGTGTGAGTCTGATATGAAATCATATCAAGCCCGCGTTGGGCCTGATATGATCCATATCATGCCTAACATGGAAGTTTTGTCGATTATTCATTAATACAATGTAACACTTTCGAGAAGCCAAAATAATAATGGATAACATATTTGAAATCATTGTAACCTCAGAAATCTATAAAAACAGAGATGGATGTAATTTGAGCTATCTAGGTCCATCAGTGAGTTTTAATCAAAACTCACTGATGGATCTAAAGAGCTCCAATTGTACCCATTTCAGTTCTTGTGAATTTCTAATGTTGCAAAGAGTTTAAATATGATATCTATTGTTTATTTTAGCTTCTCGAAATGTATTAAAAAGTTATAAAAAAAATTAACTAAATCTTATATGTTATGGGTCTGACCTAATTTGCATATCAAACTCATTTTATGCCTGCATGCATGTAAAAAAAATAGAGAGAAAAGAAAAGAAAAGAGAAAAGAGAAAAAATAAAAGAGTAAAATAGAAGAGAGAAAGAAAATAATGGAGAAAAAAAATTTAAAAAATTATCTAGAAAATAAAATAGAAAATTCACTAAAAATATGCGCCATTTCTTTTGTTAAAAATCTGATGGAAAAAAACATCAGTGACATTAAATAAGTTGCGGATTATGATGGGATGGTAAGAATAAGATGTGTCAGTAAGAAGTGAGACGGAATTCTAACTAGGGTTGAAATAACGTGGGACTTCCGTAACGACCGGTCACTTATATTTAGATTTAAAAAGAAATATGGACATTAAATAAACCTAAGAGAATATTAAGATTGAGATTTTCTTACTGATTCGTTCGCACCTGTCCGTCTACCCGAGTTGGTTATGAGAGCAGGGAGCTGCCACAGCATCAAGTCCCCGTGGGTCCCGGTTTAAACTCCAAATCAAAATAGAAGGTAGGAAAGGTTTTGCGATTCCGGTGTGGTGATGAAGAATAGACATGAGTCGTATTCACGTTGATGGGTCACTTCCGTTGAAACGCTTCAGATCAATAAACGTGAATCATGCCGCGACAAAATCCCTCCTGATCCCACTCCCCTTTCTCTCTCAAGCCCCCCGTCTCAAATCGATGGGTTGAATTTCAATTGAGTTCTTAGTGTCCATTTCATCAAATCTAGTTTGTTTGAGCTCGTCAGTTCGAGAAGTTCAGAGGCAGAGACTGAGATGCGGGGGAGGACCGGCGGCGGCGTTGGCGGCGGTTGCAATCGGAGAATGTCAACCCAATGGATGGTCATTCTTTGCGTCTGCAGCTTCTCTTTAGGAATGCTTCTCACTGACAAGTTAGATTCAAATTTTACATTTTTTTTCCTTTGGCTTTTATTGTGTGTTAAATATCTTATTTTGATTCGATTGGATGCGATTAGGTTTTGGGCATTCCCAGATGCAAACAACCCGGTCGTATCGAGTAGCCGGCGGCAGGAACAGGAGCTGCAGATCATCTCTGAAGATTGTACCACTAAAAGAGTCTGTTCTGCTTGCTTGTTAAATTGTTGGATTTGGCCGTTTAGATGGCTAAAAATTGCAACTTGATTGCAGAAGCATGCGGAAGATAAGGATGTAATGGGTGAAGTAAGCAGAACACATGAGGCCATCCAGTGCGTCCTCTACCTGGATCTCATAGGATTTGCATGCATTTTATAACTTTTGAGGGTTTTATTTTTGAGGAAAAGGTGAACTAAAGCTTGTAGGATATGTCGAATATTAGATCTTTGGACAAGGCAATATCCACGCTGCAGATGGAGTTGGCTGCAAAGAGGGGCTCGAGGGAATTGATCGGCAGGGATGGTTCGCCATCAACAGAAGTTTTGACTGAGAAGAGGAAGAAGGCTTTTGTGGTGGTTGGAATAAATACAGCATTTAGCAGCAGGAAGAGAAGGGACTCAGTCAGAGCCACATGGATGCCGCAAGGTAGATTAGACAAGTGATTTCTTCATGGACTGTGCTGGTAATGTTGTGTTTAAGTAGTCCTATCTCTTAATATCTACTTGTTTTTATTTTTTACTTCTAATTAGGTGGAAAGCTCCAACAGCTAGAACAAGAAAAAGGAATGGTCGTTCGGTTTACAATTGGCCATAGGTAAGTGGAGCCCCTTCTTCTTGCTTTTACTTCTGATTCATAAATTTGGGCATAAATTACATGTATTTTATCATCATTTTTCTTTCTTTTTTATTTATTTTTTTTCTTGCCCTTGTGTTCTCTCCTTTTACAGTATGTACATTACCATATCACCATTGAACCTGATTTTATTATAAATATGCATATTTTTAGATCCATCTTTCTAGTATAGTCTCATACCCAGACTACCCAGTGGATCTCGTATACCTGTCTTAACTGAGCTTTGCTTTCAAATTCAGAAACCATGAGACTAAAACATTCCAACTATGATTTAGTATGTGGATACTGCCCTTGATTTTCATGAATTGTTTAAGTGTTGCTTTGTGTACAAGTAGGTTAATGCTTCTAGTGGAACATACACTGCCAAAAAAAGTCCATGCGAATATTTCTTTTATAGATGATTATGCATTCATTAATACAAGGTGGTTTAGAAATTACCTAACAAACCAAATGAAACCCTACTATAACTTTATGAATGTATCCTATATATGCTTCTGTGAAAGATAAGTTCAATATCTTGTTGATAATATGAGAGGAAATAAGTTGAAATGATTTGGAATGTTCACGGAGACAATAGATGTTAAATTAAATTGACTAGAGTCGAAAGCATGAGGAGTAGAAGAAATCTATATAACATAAGTTAGTGATTTAAAAGATTGGGAAATTATCATTCACATAGTCTTTAATGACTGGATAAAATCCATGTACCAGACTTCAAAAAGATGAGATTCATAGTAGGTTGGCTGTTGTTAACTTGTTATTTTATTGTTTTTCAATCTTGTTAAAAGCTACCAGCAAATATTGACTTCTACTGTTGATTGTGTTTCATCTTCATAATGTTTCTTGTTTTGGACTAGCATTTCAAGTTATGCAAAATCCAGCTGATAATGTTCTTGATCATTTAAAACCTAAAGTCACTTTTTTTCACAGTGCTACATCTCACAGTATTCTGGATAAAGCTATCGATTCAGAGGATGCTCAACACAATGACTTTCTCAGGCTGGTAAAGCATGTTGTCCCAGGATTTTAGATTGCCATGGTGTTTGCGGATTATTTGTGCTGCCTGAACTGATCCGGCATTTGAACATTAAAATTTCACACTACAATTGGCATGTTGTTTGCACATTGTTTGTTTTACCTGCATTTCTATCGCTTCATATGCAGGAACATGTTGAAGGTTACCATGCACTGTCTGCCAAAACAAAAATATTCTTTTCCACTGCTGTTGCTATATGGGATGCTGATTTCTATGTCAAGGTCGATGATGATGTTCACGTGAATCTAGGTACAAATTGTAGTACTCAATTAGAAATTTCAAGTTCTGTTTCCTTATAGAATCCATATACATTGATACAATTTAATAATGAAATGGAGGTATGCTGGCCACAACCCTTGCTCGACATAGATCAAAACCGAGAACCTACATAGGGTGTATGAAGTCTGGGCCAGTGCTTTCTGATAGGTAATATTCTTGTTTCTTAAATCTCTTGTGACCCTATGAATCCTTAAAGCAATGACTGCAAAATGCTTCTATTGATTGCTAATTATGAATCCCAGAAATGTGAAGTACCATGAACCTGAATACTGGAAATTCGGAGAACATGGAAACAAGTACTTTCGCCATGCTACTGGACAGATTTATGCTATCTCAAAAGATCTGGCTACATACATATCAATTAACCAGTAAGGGTGATCTATGATTGTCTTCCTTGTCGCTTAGCTTCAGTTGCACAGGGTTCTTACTGTTAAGTTGCTGATGTCAGACCCATACTGCACAAGTATGCCAATGAAGATGTATCACTAGGTTCATGGTTCATTGGGCTGGAAGTTGAATACATCGATGAGAGGAATATGTGTTGTGGAACTCCACCGGGTTAGGAACTGCCCTTTTGCAGTCATCTATAAGTTATGTTATCGTGGCATTCATGCTCACGGTTCTTTGTTAACTTTTTCTTCAGACTGCGAGTGGAAAGTGCAGGCAGGAAATGTTTGCATTGCATCATTTGACTGGAGTTGTAGTGGCATATGCAAATCTGTGGAGAATATGAAGGGTGTCCATGAGAGGTGTGGTGAAGAAGATGGTGCTGTGTGGAGTGCTTTATTCTAACTGAATTTTGATGTTTATTTGACCATTTTTTACATGAAAAAACGGAGAAAGGCAGCAGTTAGCACAAAAAGAGACGAAACTCTGGCCATCATAGTTTCCTGGAAAACCCATACTGTGGATTGTTACTTGCTGTCTGCCTCGAAGTATACTGATGATTCAGGTGAATTTTTGGAGTGTTTTTCATAAAAATATGCTTGTAAAGTGAGATCTGAAACTTTCCATGATTTAGAAATGCAACGAATGAAGGTAGTGCTAGGTGGAGAGATGTTACTAATGAGTATAGAGGTGAGCTGTAGCTCTGATTATGTATTCAAAGTGAATTTTTTGTCATTTTGGTTATTGGTAATTAATTTTTTAAATTTAGCTGGTGCAATTTCTTTTCTTTTCTTTTCAAAATTCCATGATGCTATCTTCCTCTCTTTCGCTTATGAAATGTTATAGCAGTTCCCAAGTGATTGTGGTTTATGGACATCTTAATTTGTCAGTCCAATTTATACTCATTTTCAACATACTTTCTAATGGACACTATTCTGCTTTCTCCTGTTACGTAACGTAATTAACGTGATGGCGGAGTTCATTTTCAGTGTCAACAATATTTAAAAAAAAATACAACGTGCTGGTCGATTCAATGAGGCGAAACAAACAAGATATGCTAAGATAAGCAAAAAATTTAAAAATTCAATATGTATCCATTTTTTTTATATATTTTTTGTTTTATTTATTCCCTGTTTTAAAAATCCGATTAACCCTGTTATGGCCAAGCTGGTTGCCCACACCTGCTGACGCCCACTCCCGAAGAGCACAGTAATTCAAAATTTAGGCTAACCGGTTAATGTTATTTTATCTTCTTGTAAAACTCGTTTCATCTTCTAGTTATCGGTAGGTTTTTCTCATTTGTTTTTGGAGCAGCACTATCGTTCTTTGTGTAGAAAAGTCAATGGAAAATAGGTTCTAATGTGATTGAAAAATTAATTTCACGGAGAAAATAATAGAGGAAATTTACTCTAATGTGAGTTTGGAGTTTAATCCTAGGACAGAATGGCTAATTTATATTGAATCATAATCGTAAATACTATCAATTTGTATGGATAAGAGGTTCTTTCTTACTTAAAATGGACACATTAATGACTGACTTAAAATGGCCTACTGGACACATTAATGGCCATCCTGGAATAATCAAATGACCACATTAGTAACCGACCAATAAATTCCCGACCATTAATCGCCAACTATGGGCAACATACTTGGCAACTCTGCTTTCTACTTAGCAATCTTGGTTCGAGGTCAGATCGTCTGATTTTTTTTTTTTTTTTTTAATCAAAAGATGATTCATATTGTAATTGTGCGCAATGACTAGTTATTATTAAGAATCTAGTCCCAATATTAATTAATTTGTTGAAGCCTACGATGAAATTACGTTAATATCACTCAGTTGCGGGTATTATTAAATTTTTTTTTCATTAATCAATTATTGATCTAGAGTTCGAGACTCATCTGCAGCGTATTATTGGAAAAAAATTTCATTACAATCCAGGAGCTAGAGTTCGAAACTCAGGTGCGGCGTATTATTAGAAAATTTTCTCATTAATAGGTATTGCATTACTATGGTCTCTTTAGTCCCACATCTTAGAATTAACAACACCGCAAGTAGAGAAGATTTTATAAATACCTTAGGTCGGTAACATTATAAAACTCACATTTCTCGGCCTTTTGGCCAAGATTATTAAGTATAGTATCGGTTCTTATCAGTTTAATATCTGAGAATATGTTATAATAGTTTGCTCTGGGGTTCTCGAGTGCCTCCCTTGCATTATACTACAACATGGGTTTACCGCATCCTTACCAAATCTAATTTATCGTATTCATGTATTATATTGCACATGCAACGCGCAATGACTAGTATTAAATTAAAAAATGGATAAGGAATTGGAGATAAAATTATAGTGGAACCTATAAATATTTAGTTAGTGAGATATTTGATTGTGGAATTGGAGATATTTGAGAGTGAGATATTTGGTATGTGGGACCCATAAATATTGCGTTTGGGGGATATTTGATTGTGAGATTTGGGATATTTGAAAAGTGAGATATTTGATGGATGATGTGGAGGTGGGGACCACAAATATTTGGGAGAAATATCCCAAATGCTCTTATGCTGTGGGTACTTGGAATGAAATTATGTTGTTTACTTAGAAGGGGATGGAGAAGTGGAAGGGAATTGCTTTCATCCATTTTCTCTATTTTATTTCTATCCAAATCTAGTAGCAATTGACTGAAATGAATTGTGAATGATTTACTATTTGTTTTCACTTCACTTCCACCATTTCAACTTTCTATTTCCTCTCATTGAACTAATTCCAACATCATGGAATATTTTGATGTCCAATATGATTATATAAAATCCAATTGATTGGAGTAATAGCATAGAAGAATATCAGTTAGTTAAAGGTATAAAACCCTATATATTATGAGCAGTTGCTTGTTGAATTACAACTTTGATTGCTATCTGAAGCTGTCCTGAAATGTCAGTGGCCAAACATCGCCATTAATTGTAAAAATTTATGCTTGAAAGTACGAGAACGAGAGAGACTTTGGCAGGATGTCTAAAGTTTGAAGTAAATATTGTCAGTTTGTCACTATCATTTTCATGGGGCTAACGAATATTATAGTTGTAATTTGAGTCAAGCATATGCAAGTGATGGTTTCTTGTCGAAGTTAACTAGACTTGTTTTCCCTGACATTGCAATTATATTTCTCTTAAAAATTTATTGATGTTCTGTCGCAACAAACGCAGGAATCTTTGAAGACTGAACGTGAAAAGAAAAGGGCCATGTACTTCCCAAAGAGAAAGTATGCCCTTTTAGCAAATTAATATCTTATGCTCCTGCTCTACCATTGAAGATACTGTTATGTGCTTCTGAATTTGGTCATCGACTTTAAAATTTAGTGATCGGGTCTCAGTACTTGAGCTATGCATCCTATTAAAATTTTGTTATTTGACATTTGTTATTTGTTGTTCTTGAGTTAGTATTTCAAAATTTGTTCAGTTGAAGTTTCTCTGCTTTGAGCTAAAGGCTGATATCACACTGGTACACCAGAAATTATCCAGTGTAGTATAGCCTTTCATGATTGACGCATTTTCAAAAAAGAACTGCGTATGTACCTTGAAAAAGTTGGTCAAAGACTGCAGAGACCAATGACTGATCTAGTGAACTTGCGATTTGTTGATTGGAATGGAATCATAATCGCTCATGCCTTTATGTTTCTATTTTAATTTGCAGATTTGGATGGATAATTAAGAATCAACGTACTGATATTCCAGTGTGGTGTATCTTAAGTTTGAAATTGACTAACTGCCTTTAATTTATAAATTATTAACCGACATATTTTCTGTAGTTGTTACTCCAAAATTATCATGTATTTGTCTAAATATTTTTTAGATTTTAAAACTATTTTGATGACATTTTGATCTCTTAGTGCATTAAGTTCGAAAAGCATTATCAATTTACCATTACTAATAAAGATAATTTAAACAGGATCACACTCTCGAGATAAAAACAACTTCCACAATCTTTGTTCTTAAATGAATTACTAGAAGATTACCTTAACTTATCGAATTTTAGTGAATGAATTTAACTAGATTCAACTGCAAAGCTACAAAGTCGAACAGAGTGTTGAGATCAACTCAACAAGATTCAAAGTGGTGTATGTGAAGGCCAAAATTGAGCATTTTTTACCTTAGAGATATTGCGTAGAACTTCAAGCGGCGTGAGTTTTCCAACCACAGTCACTTTCTTTTTCGCCAAATCCACCTTAAATGATGTTACCCCTGCAAGGTTGATTGAACAAATGCCCATAAGAAATGAAGAAATAGATTTTTTTTTTTTCCATTTGTTCATCTAAATTTAGGACGAATTGATTTACCAATTCCTTCATCTATTTAGTTTGTAAGAACAAATAACAACACGGCCAGAAATCAAAGTCTTCTGACCTTCCATCTTGGAGATGTGCTTCCTGATCTTCCTTTCACAAGCCTTGCAGTGCAGAGACACCCTCAAGTGCACAACCTTTCAGCAACACACAATTTCGATATTGATCAATAATAATCCCAACCACATCAGACATGATCATTAGATTCATAACCAACAGAATCAAGATAATCAATTTAACTTGTTCCTGGCAAGTAGCAGAAGAAGATGCTGTTGCTCCGGAGATCGCTCCAGATTTCGAATGAAGCGGAGCAGGCTCCTGTGGCCTAACTGCCGAGCGCCGTCTCAGGACTGTGCGTACTGCTGCCGACGCAGAGGATGCGCAAGAGATGCTGAGCTGCTTCATACTTTGTGGAAGAAGCCTAGCGGTGGAGGGATCATAACGATTCGATATGCTTCCTTATTCTCTAATAAATTTAATAATCTTGTATAGATATAACATAGAAATTTTAGACTGCATGGTGGGCGATAATTGATATGACGATCTGATACAATATTTATTTAAATTTTTTAATTTATCTCTTCTATACAGTCTCTCCTATATACAATGTGATGTTAGTTTATAAAAATCAGCACTAATATTGATGACAACACCTCACGTAGTAACTATCAATCCTTCACATGGGGATAAAATCAGAACTAATATGAATCTTATCTTTAAGATCAACATGTGGTGCTAATTAATGTGGAGCTGACAGTTTCACTGTGGTGTCATTTTTAAAAAAAAAAATTAATACTATATTACATATAGAAGAGAGGAAAGAGGTAAAAAATTTTAAATTAATACTGTATTAAATGGTTATATTAGTTATCCTCCATCATTTTACAAGATGGATAAACTAAAATTTAAACTAAATTCTCTTATACACACACGTGTTGGACTTTTCGGGCCGTAAAAATCACTTTTTACGTTGCGAAAACCCCGGAAGTCCGGCCACGGATCTGTGCGAAGAATATAAAATGAAAACTTGTACTTGTTTTCTACTTTAGAT
>JBAMIB010000053.1:3646343-3657940 GCA_037177415.1 Kaempferia rotunda | reverse complement strand
CTCCCAACTAACCTTCACTTCCTCCCAAATAAAAGAAAGATAAATATTTTACTTCCCCACTTTTTCTCTTCCTTCCCCTTTTATTAATGAATTTTCCCTCACTACATCCAAATAATCCAAACAGAGGGTCAGGTGAAATGGAGAAGGGAAGGGAGAGAGAGTATTCCTTATTGACCTTCCACTAATCTCTTTGTCCGCTTCTACTTGTCCGTCTCCCTATGAATAGACGCTAGCTCCTTGTCTTATCTATTTTCATGCTAACTACTCCATTGTTAAAACAATCACCTTACTAATTAATCTATCATAGTGATGAATCCATTGAGTTACTTTGTAAGCACAATCACCCACTCTCGACCACATATAGCGACTCCATTAATTAAGATGTTACGATGGGTGGTGTCGCAAATGATAAAAGTGCCATGGCTAGCAAAGGGCAAAGGGCCAAGGGCGTATCATCCACCACATGGCACTAAGCAACCAACCACAGAGGAGTTAGGGATGTGATGAAGTGACCTTTGCAAATTTGTTATTGGTTCGGTTATTCTTTAAGAGATCGGATTCGATTGAGTTGGAGAGTAGGAATTCAACAAAGAATCAAAACGGGCAAACAAAATGTCGGTGAGTGGGTTGAAAGGAGAGTTGCAAGTAGAGAAGGTGTAGAGGCAAGATGTACATTGACCACATCTTCCACCTCAAATCTTGCTTAATTTCTATATTGCAACCAAACATGTTGAAAACCTTTATGATGGATCCATGAATTGAGATGGACTTGACTTTGGATGTGGAAGGGATGAGCAAAATATCAAAACAAAATGAACAAATAGAAAAAGAAAGAAAGAACACATAATTAATTCTCTTTGATGCTAAATTATAAAATAAAATACATATGTAAATTTCTTTTAAGCAGGGCTAAAGTCTAGTACAACTCTACCTTAGATCCGTCTCTAGTAACTTTTCTCAATAGTTTGACTCCACTGTTAAGATTCTTATAGGCCTTGTAAACCTTATTAATATGACAAAATGTCACTTACTTGTCGTGCTATACTTTAACTATAATTAAAACAAAATTATACTGGAGGTCATAGACTTAAGAAAATATGCAAAGGTTAAATAAATTTATTTAGTGAGTTAATCATAAAATAAATATTTATATAAAACCCACCCATTGTATGGGTTTTTTTTATTTATTGAATGAAAAAATAAATTCAATTTCTAAGTATAATTAAATTATTTTGTATACACACTGTTTTTTTTTTTTTTTGAAACAAAGGATAATAATAAGATTCTTCAATGAGTAAAAGTCATCCTTGAATTTCACAGTGCTATAAAGTTGAAATTTTAACAAAATAGTTTAATGAAAATTTATTTTTTATAACTTGTTGTGCAAATTTATTAAAAATGAGAATTTCATAACTATAGATTTTATTTTATAAATAATATTAATCAAACATAAGAAATTTTTTACTAAAGAGTAAAATTATTATATTAACTGCTATTGAAAATTGAAGCATAAGAAATGATTTTGAGCCTCACAGGGCATGGTGCGGTAATAAAAGGTAAGACTTATTCCCATGCAATCAGGTTCAAATCTCACGTTCGGTGTTTTCAAACGCCTACAAAATTTGAATCACTAGTGACGCTCGGTGTCTTGCACTCATCTACGCTTCTTGAATTTGCATTTTCAAAACTAGTTAGATGAAAGGCCCAAATACCTAGATATATACAAAAAATGATTCTTACATTAATTTTGCAGCACATTTTTACTATATTTTTTTCTCTAATTATTTAAGACATGCACTAATCCACGAATGAGAGTTGCGAATGTTGATTTTTTCTATAAGGGATTATAAAAGCAAAAGGTGAGAACAAGGATTTAAATAGTTTTATATATAATTTACATATTATGGATAATATCAATCGAGCAGAACTAATCTAACGCTAAGAAATAGCAATAAGATCATTAAGTTATGGAATACAATTAACAAATAAAAATCTGTATATAATCTTACTGTATTATTAAAATGTGACTTCGATAGTAACTGATTTCTAATTAATTTAATAAAGTCTATAATATTAATATTCCTTTTATTTTTTATTCATATTACATTTATTAGTAATTTCAATTAAGGATCTAAAGTTTGAAACTCAACTATGACGTATTATTAAAAAAATTTCTCATTAATCAATCATGGATCTAAAATTTGAGACTCATCTGCAATGTTTTATTGGAAAATTTGTTCATTACAATCAAGGATTTGGGATTCGAGACTCAACTGCGGTGTATTATTAGAAAAATTTCACATTAATATGTATTGCACTATCATGGTCTCTTTAGTCTCACATCTTATAATTGACAACACTGTAAACAGAGAAGGTTCTATAAATATTTTAGGTCGGCAACATTAAAAAGCACACATTTCTCGACATTTTGGCTAAGATCAAGCGTAGTATTTATTCTTATCAGTTTAATATCTGATATAAAAAATTAAATTAATTTTTTATGAGGGAGAATTTGTTATAGTAGTTTGCTCTGGGTTCTCTCCCCCTTACGTTGTACTACTACATGGGATTGGTGCATCCTTACCAAGTCAATTTATCGTATTTATGTATTATATTGCACATGCAACGCGTGTGCGATGACTAACTTGGCAAACAATAGGTTGTGCTAATCATGGCTCGATCGTTCTAAGGCTTCGATCTGTTTTATTTGCAAGCTTTTGAGTCATGAGACAATAAGATACGGATGCCTATATTGTGCTAATCATGGCTCGTTCTAATTTATATAGCTTTTAATTATTAAAATGTATTCATTAATGTTATTGTTTTAATTACCAAATTATATTTATTTTAATATTAGTTCAGGTAAATAACATTAATGTGTCTATATATATTAATGGGAGTCGATGGTTGTATGGTTGTCTCAATGGCAGCCATGATCAAACATGGTCCCATAGCAATCAACAAAGATGATGATGGTGCAACAACGAAGGTGATCTTCAAGTTAGTAATGAAAATTTTTCTCTTCCCATCTTGTATAGCATAACAATTTTAGAGGAAAAGAGACAAGGTTTATCAATTTTCCTCTGTTGTAAATTCACCCAAGTGGTAAATAGGTGATTCACTCGCCCTCAGCGCCTCCGCCAACTCGTCCCCAGGCCAACACGAAGGAGGTAAATCACGGGTGACTACTAGCCATTAGTGCAAATGGTTAAGACATGGGGGAGGTATATGTTCGGACTCGCCGAGTTTCGACCTCTAGACCTCATGTGGCAACCTCCCATATCTTAACCATCACACCGCCCTGAAGGGACATGTTGTTTCACTAGGAATAAAGAAGTGAAATTGGAATCATAAAAGTTAGCTTCTCTCTGGTATATTTCGAAGAAAGAAATGAAAGAAATTAGTTTCTCTTTAATTTACTTCGTCCTAATGGTATGGAACAGTCGTATAAAATTATCAAAGTGATAGATTTTACCATTTTCAGTAAAGAAAAAAATGAAAGAGAAGACAAATTACATTCACCTCAGGTACCTTGCCAACCCTCTGCTATGGGCCCTTTGCCTCCATTGAGAGACAATTCTACAATCCAAATTTTTTATTCCACTTTGTATATCAACAGAAGCTTTCTCCTTCCATCATTCATCTTCCCTCCTCTTCCCCCAAACGATGATCTCATTTATCATGTAAAATGGTGTGATTCTACAAGAGTGCTGAACTAATAGTTATCTTTCACAACAAGCTCAATCGAAGAATGAAATAGTAAAAAACAAAATGCTGAGAAGGTTTATATATGTGATAGGTAAAGATTGTAATGGATATTCATTCCTTACTGTCATTTTGTCTTCACTTCTGCCTCATTTTTAGTGGAAGCAATTTGACAAGATTTTGACCTCATACCTTTCCTCCACATTCTATTCCCCAAGGAAGCATTTAAGTTAAGGTTGAGTGATCGATTTTGAAAGTTCAGTTCGATTTTTTTTTAATAAAATATCTATTTTTTCAATTCAATTTAATTTTAAAATTCATAAATCGATTAAACCAATTAAATTGTAACTTCATATTATTTGTAATCAATCGACTAATCTATCAAAGTAGAGTACCCAATATCAACCAAATCGATAATGTCATCAATTAATTTGGTAACCCATTGATTTAACTGATTTTATATCAATTTAAGATTGTTCAATTTTGGACCATTGCTCATGTCTAATATAAGTAAACGAGGAGCATGAGCGTTCAGTTCATTCCTCCCCTCTGCCACTATAGTTTTTCCCTCCATCAAATTAGACAACATAAAATAACTCAATTAAGGAGAACAAAATTATTCTGATGGCCAAAGTTTTAAATGACTATACACATTGAAAGATTAGCCATGTGGTAGATTTTGGCCTCTTGGGTATTGAATCAAACAAATTTGCCCAAGATAATACAAGAACACTTTTTGAAAACCAAATGACAACTTACTCAAAACATAAAGAAGGAAACACAAACCTTCCATGCCTTTAGAACCAATAGGTATCTTGCATTTTCTCTGTTTGACTAGAACAAGGTAAAGGTGGGAAAACATTGGATCAAAAAATGTTAACTTGTCAGAATGGAAGGTGGAGAATAATCATAAAAGAAACTATTGCAAGCCCTGATCAGCTATGCCCTTTACAGTGTAATTGTAGAGTTAAGCGAATAATAACCCTTCTGGAGACTAAAGCTACCCACACCCATCCCTAGATTAGTCGTAAGAGATCTAATAGTTAACAGGGATTCTGATGCTCAACAAGGTAGATACATGTGCAATCTCTTCCCAAAATAAAAGAATATAAATACAGATTCCCCATACTTAAGAGCTTGACAAAGTAAACAACAATTTAGTTGCCTTGTAGATTTCTTAGTCTCTTGGGGCTCCCAAGTCAATATCGTGTGAGATTAATCCACTGCTCCCCTTGTTGGTTGCAGCTGAAAGGCCCCCCAGGCCTTCACAAATAGCAACCCGAAATATAGGTACCACTGTAAGGTACTATTAAAAAAAAATCTTCAGGCATAGTACATGTACAAGCTGTTTGCAGCAGCACAAGCTATCAAGTTTTCCGTTGGGTGCCAAGCTAAATGCAGTGATTTGGTTGTGGAGTCAAATGTGTTTCCATTGGCATCAACATTTGGGTTTTCTGCTCCTGTGGAAAATGGATCCCAATGAAATGTTATAAATCAAAAGGTCTCTTTAAATGATATTAGCAACTACTTGGATGCCAAGCAACAGTAGCTAGATTTTTGCATGACTGACCTCGTCTCATGCCACGTGTGAAGCTGCCAAGAGATATGGAAGTTTTTGTAGGGTTTTGCACTTGTTTCCTATATATATGCAAATGCAAAGGTAAGTTAAACCATCAGAAGTTAGTAATGGCCAGGATAGGAGTAAATCTTAAGAAATATGCATCTGTCTTGATCGAAATGATAGACAATTTGCAGATCCCCTCTCCCCCAGAAAAAAGTAGCCATTTTTCTTAAACAAACAAACAAATAAATGAAGGCTTGTGATACATAGGGCGAGACAACAAGTCAGAGAAGCCATAGATATCTGCTTTCAGAGATTCGAACAGCAGCTTCTTAGATTCAGAAGCAACAATATGCGACAGTAATGACATATCAAATAATATTAGTTGCAGATTGTAACAATAACTCACTAAGCACCACTTGGTGTACTAGATTAAATGTCTACAGCATGATTCAAGGTCAAGAATGACTTTCTGCATTATCCATTACAGCAGTTTGTTTGTGAAGTTAATAGCAGTTTTTGTTTAGCCTGATGCAGTTTGTAAAAAGGAAAAGGTAAAAGGGTCATTGGGCTAGAGGGTTCAACTAAAGTAGAAACTTGGTTGACCTTACTATATGTTTCCTATAAAGGAAGGAAAAATTAGGTAAAGAAAACGGTAGAAGAAGAAAATTCATAAAAAAAAGACTATAAAATATTTTCTATCACACTGTTGAAGGAGATGAGAGAGGAAAACCAAGATTTTAAAATTTTATTAATTAAAACCATTAATCAAAAATAAATTTCAAAATAAAAAATAATTTTATTTTGTAAAAGTTCAGATTTGATGTCTAGTGCATGCAAAAGTGAGTTTCCTCCAAAATCAGATAGAAGAAATAAAGGGGGAAAAAACTAGGAAAAAAAAATTTCCTTGCTGTTACTTCCCTACCTCCTTTCCACCAAAGGAAAGAGAAGAAAAAGTGTCACTAGAGAAATTTTTGTCACCTTATTTCCTTCCTACATTCTTTCCATAAAAAACACATTATTAGATTTTTTTTCCTGCCATTAATCTTTCTGGTCATTTTAAACAGCATATTGACTTGTAGACACTGTTTTAAGTTTCTAAAGGATTAGTGAAATACTCCCATTCTCCATTCTATTTTATCTGAATGCATGTAAAAGTTTGCTGACATTTAAAATCACTCGTTCTTTTCCTCAAAAGACCAATTCAAAAAGATGACTAAAATGTGTATCAGAACCTTAATTATGATCAATTATGCATTTTATAAAGGTAATAAGAATAATGAGAAGATTGAGACGTCACCTCATTGGATTTTTACTAGCTTCCAAAATTGTAGCTTCATCACTTCCAGGAACACAGCCAAATACACGAAAAAGATTACTGCAAATGAAGGATGCAACATTATTATTGAATCCTAGACAAGTCAGTCATCAGAAGGACGAATTAGAGCAAATACCTGTAAGAACCAGTGGCCACACGAAACCCATCTCCACTAAGACAACACTCAAATTTGTCAAAAATTGAGTCATTCTCATACAAATCACATAACTGCATGTCAATATATATAGTTGAAACAAAATTCCATCCATAAATATTACAATGAACATGATGCAATTATTCCTATGTGTATTTAAAAGAGACAATTCACCTTTGGCCTCAAGTACTCGTGAACCTGAAAGGTACAAACTGGAGTTGAATCCATATTTATATCCCAAAGCTGTAAGAAAACAAATTCAAGGAATGAGACTTAAAAGGTTAGAGAGACACAAATGTTATATCTCTATTATAGCATTCTACTTGAACCAAATATTAGAGATGGATAATTGAAATAACTGTACTAATCTAATAGATGGAATAATGAACAAAAGATAAGCAACTATATAACCAGAAAAGCAAATCTCTGGACATGTTACAATAGCTAGAAATATTTAACTTAGTGCCTTTACTATTCTTCGCTGGGTCTTCTAGTTATTATAATAGAGCAAAGGAACTGACATAGTAGTTAGCCTTTTGATAGAAGGAACTTCAAGTTCCATAAAGGTCATTATATATTTGACAATGTACTACATTCTTTTTCACTTATGGAAGAATAATATATTCATTACAAAACATTACCTTCACAAACATAGGGGAAAAGAATCATATAGTTGATCCCAATAATCAGGGATTTGATTATTTGATCATTAAAAAAATCAATCTACACTTGTACTGACATATTGACTTAACAGGGAGGAGAGTTTCTCTTTTATCTTTTATAAGATTTGTACACAGGAACTCTGCACTAGTGCTATGTCAAATAAGTTTGGATGATCAATTCTCTTATAGGCTTAAGATAAAATGCATCCAATTTATTCTTAATATTCTTAGTGGACACCTTTTAAGTCATGATTGTCGTTGTTTATGTTTCTATGCAACCATGGGTTTATCTCATTGCATCGGAAGATAAAGACTGGTGCTTCTTTTACAAGCACCACATTGATAAAGAAATTGTTCTGATGTCCTTAGGAAAAATAGCCTAATCATGCTAAACATCAGCTACAGAAGAATATGTAATGTGGAGATTGTATACTTCAAGTTTCGTACTAGATGCCACTCTCATGAATCAATGCATTATGCTAATATAAAAACTGGATAAACATGGTGCTGAACTAAGGCAATCTTTTAGAAATATATTTCTTGCAGTAGAAGATTCCCCAGAAAAATGAAAAGTGAAGAAACAGTGATCAGCAAGGATGAACCTTAAGAGTCATATAATCCCGACATAGGATATGTCTTCCATCGTTAGCAAATTTGACATCTGAAATTGAGGCAATAATCTCAGTGAAAAAAGACCTTGAAGCAGGTGCCTCATGATTCTCAAACCTGTGTAGGAGAATGTCTCATCAGTTATATACAAAATGCATGAAACTTGAGAACAATCTTGACTCATGTTATCTTATTTTCTATCAAGAAATGTTAAACTTGAAAGGAGAGGTCATGTTTCCTTACAACTTAGAATGATTATCACATAGGGCCGATTGACGCAAGTCTATAAGACGAATTGATCCCTTTGAGCTACTATAAGCCAGCATATTACACTGGATCGGATGAAATTCAGCAGAAGTTATAACCTCTGAGATATAATATAAGGTAGTTATTTAGGGTTACAACATAATGGGGCATCGAATAAATAGAACATAAAAGCACACAGAATAATGCAAGAAAGGCTGCTAGAACCTATAAATGTGAGATGTCGAAAAGACCATAAGTTCAGTGAAACATGATCAGAGGGAAAAAAAAGAAGATCAACAAACGTTGATACTGATGGAAAATGGAGTAAAGAATTGTCAGACAAATTTCTGAACTGACATGGCAATCAACTTGGATATTTCAAAAATGGTAAGAATTTTTCAGAACCATATACAGCCATCTTTATATTATTTAAAGCATTCTAACTGCTATCGGATGACATTTTCAAAAGTGAATCATCTATGAAAGTAATCAGGTTATTAAAATCATAGTAGTAAAAAAGCTACTTGTGTTCAAAATGGTGATCAGATAGATGAAGTGAAATGAGGTAACATCCTGCTCAGAATGAGATATTGAATTCCACCAACGAACAGAAACATTTGTGGCTGAGTTGATTGGACAGTCGACTGATCTAGGATTGATCTAGTGATAGAAATGACACAAGACTAGGGACAAACAAAGACACATTCCTCACCTAAAAGAGTAAACTCTCCTGCAGAAAAAACAAGTGGAACTTCTATTACAAGACTCTAGACTCTAGGCTCTAGACTCCTTTATACGCTTAACTCAACATATCTATGGAAATAAATATTCTAAATAAGAAAATATAATAATTTTAATAGGTGTTATAACTAAAATGACAAAGCAATCCAAATCTTTAATTTATTGTAGCTCCCTTATTATCAAATATACTTCAGTTTATTTTCTTTTATTGCTAAAACGTCACTCTAGAAATATCTTCAATTTATGTTTTTCAATTATAGTCTTTTATGTTAATTTATTTCCTTCTTTGCATTATTAAAAAGCAATAAATTAGCATCAAAAGGTAATAATTGAACATAAATTGATGATAATTCCAGATTGGTGTTTGTAATAAAAGAAATAAATTGAAGAATATTCAAGAATAAAACGACTATAAAAAATTAAATTTTTGATTTGTTTGTTATTTGGTAATTAATATTTTCTATTTGGTAATAAATAGACAATTAATCTCAATTAAAATTGGCACATTTTCTTATTTAAAATATTTATTTCCATGTTTATTCTCGAGTCAGATCTATAAAAGGAGTCCAGAGTCTTGTAATTTTTAAGGATCGTGTTTTCTTTCTCCATAGTGTTGCATCAACTGATATCAGAGTCGAATCCTAAATAAAGTATTATACCTCCTCCGGCTAACCTCCAACTCTCATGATTTCCTTCTCACTACTAACAGGATCCACTCCTCAAGCTCAATTTGCCTCCACAGCTCTCCTCACGTCAACTACACAACTGTGATTTGCTTGAGTCAACCAACATCTTCTCTTCCTCAGGCAGTTTTTTTATTTATTTTTTATTATTTAGAGTTTGAAGGGGAGTCTTGCGCAACAGTAAAGTTGTTGTCGTGTGACCTACTGGTCATGAGTTCAAGTTGTGAAAATAGCTTCTTGCAATAAGGCTGCGTACAATAGACCCTTCCCTAAAACCCTACATTGACAGGAGCTTCATGCACCGAGCTGCACTTACTTATCCTTTAAAAAAATGCTACTAGAACAATAGTAGAGAGAGAGAGAGAGAAGAAAAAAAGGAAGTTGAGAGTAAAAAACAAGAGATATTAAAACATAAAAACGGAGAGGTATGTAGTAGTAGTAGTAAAGCAAGAGGCATTGCATTAATACAAAAGAAAAAGGGAGAGAATTAAAAAGAGAAAGAAATACTTTTGCAAAAAAAAAAAAAAAAAGCAAGGTAGCATGGTAACTTCCACATTTTTTTGACATAAGCACCACGAGCATCAATGCCACCACCATGAAGACCTTTGTTGTCTATGTTCTTGCCCTTTCACCTTACTACTCCACATGAGTCTCACCCTGTCATACAACTCATGTCACCTATCCAATGTCGCCTTCTATCTCCACCTAACGCCTCTTGCGTTGGCAAGATTGTTAACCATTGCTTGCTCCCCCTTGATCGTCGTTGCCATCAACTAAGTCAAAACATCATTGTTTTCTCATATGTCACACCATAATCTTTGTTCGGCTACTTCCTTTCTGATCCACTACCCTCACCTTTGGCTTGTCAAAGCAGGTCTTGATTGCATCCACCTCCGATCACACACCTCCCAACAGATGACTATTCATCGTGTTGTTAACTACTGCCACTAGGACTATGCTGTCAACTCTTCACCAAAAGCACCTCTTTTCAACATAGTCGCTATCATCCATCAGTAGCACAATTGCAATGTCATCTCTATGCCTTGCTTCGATCTGCACCAAAATCATTGTTGTCTCCATCTTGATGCATTAATCCTTATGTTCCCTCTAAGGCATCACAAAAACCAACTAATCATGTCATCTGCAACCATAGCTCTCCCAGATCTAAAACAACATCACTGACACAACTAAGAGTCAATAGAATCACTAAAAGATTTAATTGAGCTTTGAAATTTCAGTCTATAAGAAAATGGTTATCTCTTCTAAATACAATAAAGAGCGAATTGAGTAACTGACTAACTTCATCCTTTGTTCCAACTCAAAATTCATGCAACTTCAATATCAGCGAAGGTCGTATCATCTGGATATAAATACATTTCCTCTTCCTAAAAATTGGCTTTTGTTTATTTAGTTGGTAATTTTAAATTGCTTGCGTTTAATTAATTTTTTCCACAATTTTATTTATTATCACCTTATTTGTAAAAATAAAAAAATAGCATCATTTTGTCACCAATTTAGTTTAGTCATCATCCATAAAAAATCATTTAGTTTAGTCATTATCCATTAAAAAAAGATTTCTTATTTAGTTTAGTCATCATCCATCAAATAAATTTTCATATTTAGTTTAGTCATCATCCATCAAATTCATCATCATTTTAATTGTTCTCCTATGTTAAGCATTTATTATATTTTTCAACATCATTTAAATTTTATCACATTATTTTATTTTATAATTATCATTATTAACTTGATAGTAGAACTACTATAACCATTAAGGGTCTGCTTGGTTAGAAGGATTTGACCGAAGGAAAGGGTATGGGAAAGGATTGATATGTTTGGTAAGTGGGATTGATTACTAAACAGTAAATTTGATATACTAGTATATGGGTTTCCTTCAATCCGTGATAAATTGGGGGGA
>JBAMIB010000053.1:3542018-3553859 GCA_037177415.1 Kaempferia rotunda | reverse complement strand
ATTTAATTAGTTAGGTTATGTATTTCGCTTTGATTATGATTAAGGTTATACCATGCTATTTTTTTATGCTTTATTGTGCAATAATAGATATATATATATAAATATTAGTCTGCACAACACATTTGGGCGACCTCCCGTGGGCGACCTTCACGCGGGAGGACGCCCTATATATATATATACACATGTGTGTATTCAAGCTTATTCATTTAATTTAACGAATTGTTTAAATTTATTTGTTGAATTGACTTTATAAATATTGAATGATAATAAATAATTTCTTACCAGGCGAATACTATTTGTTTAGGAATATTTGGTTCATTTAAGTTGGACTGGGTCGGACGTTCTTCTATCTACTTTAACGACTTAATTGAGGAAAAACTCATAATTGTAAGACTCAAAGGTTATGTAGGTTCGAAATACATAGAAACTACTTTATTATTACTTTTCAATTCATTATAAAATTTTCCTTTTTCCTTTGGGATGGAAAACCAAATGTTTGTTTGTGGTCAGATTCAATTATGTTATTTTGATATGATGTTAATATGGCTTAAGTTAAGTACTTGTTATGTTTTTTAATATGGTAAAGGAATTAAGAATAGTACACATAAAGCTCATAAAATTTTATTAACTCACCATAATCTTTAAAAAAAATCTTTTAATAAATACTAAAATATAATACACCTTTTTAATATTCAATAAAATTCAATAAGCATTGCAGTAGTAATATAATACATGTTTATAATTTTGTTAATCAAATGATCAATTCCCTTAATTTTAAAATTCTATAATAAATCTCGAGTTAGGAGTAACTAATCTTTGTATTCCATCTCTGTGTACCTCATGCATATTGTAATACTTCGTATTCATCACTTTAGTAATAATACATCAGTGACTTCCTTATTACTATGTTCATTAAAAAAAACATAACCCATGGATTGGCACAATTTATATCTACCTAGATGATTTGGTCAATAGATGTTAAATCAATTTCTAACGGGCACAAAATAGCACTTGATGTCTAACCTTCCTCGTACAAAAAGTCACTGGGTTAAGACAAAATTTCCTATAATTTACCCCTTCTAGAGAATGTAAAACCACCCTTGAAGGGTCGTTAAGATGAAAGCTTGCTCCAATTTAAAAAAAAAAATACCCAAACAATGGTATAACAACGTCACACTTTTTTCAGTTTCTCATCTAAAGATTGAGTTGCAACTTTAACAAATTAATGAATAAATTTTCTTAATAGACAACTAACATAAAAAAAAAATGGATTGATGGAACGTCAGCTGCAAATGCTTCCCGATTTATCCTAGTGATCGGTGAAAAACTTATATAGGACTAGACCGGTCTCCCCAAAATTAATCAACATAAGTTAGATATTTAGTACCAACTAAAAACTTTAAAAGAAAACATAAAAAAAATAAAAGATATCAAAACGCAGCTTTTTACTCAATTGAGAATGAAACGCAAATCTAATAGGTTCATATCTCTTTCCCCAGTCGTTTATCCAAAAGAAGAGGAAACAAGTCTCGAAACTCCCCTGAATAATGTGTCTAGTATAACTATTATAATGCCAGAGTAGGTATCGCTGATATCTCTAACACACACATAACAATCTTTAAAAAAGAATTCTTAACTTGTGTAAGAGCATATCGGCACAAGATTGCCTGCATAGAATCACTGAAATCTCACATCTCAAAAACAGTTTGTTTGCTGCTTGAATCCGTTTACTTCTCAAGAAGATCCAGTTTGCTTCTTTAGATACCCACCTGGAAAAGGTTCTTAAATAATATCTATTTGAAACATGTTAAATTAACATTTAACTGCATCCAACTATGATAAACAATGGAGACAGTGTAGAGGCTTTCGCAGCTAAAAAGAATGTTCTGCAAATAACGATGTAGAACATTTGGTGGGCAAAGGCATCCTATAAAGATGAATTTCACAGGTTTCTTCAATGCTCATAAGAGAATCTATTGATTGATGCACCAGAAATCTGAAGGTAAGAAGTGAAAATGTTTTTTTTAATGCATAAAGTTCCTCAGCAAGTCATTAGCTGTTTCAAACATAGAAGAGCCCTATCAACACATCACTATAAACTATAATATCTGCTGAGAGTATTTCCAAAATGGATCATTCTCAATTTCATGACAGATCTTCGCTTAGTGTATTTCATACTTCACCACTATTTCCATATATTATGGGTCAAGTGATAAGAAGGAAAAAAATGATTTGCAGTGTTTCAAGGAAAAAGAAAGAGAAAATCCTTTCCACATCTTACCTAATTACATGTTGAAGGTTATCAATGGATTTTAGTCATCATAACCGTCCCAGTTTCTGAACTTAACTCTAGCTCATTCAACTGGGTACCTGCTCAGAAGCAAAGGATGGGTAGGGAAGCCCACCGCCAGCAAGTTAATTCAGCAGGATCACACTAGCAGGAAAAGAAACCCTCCAATATGGTAATTACAATCCCTTTGTATCCCTTATGGTCACTGAAGTGTAGTGGATAAACTCTAATGTCATATTTGAGCACAAATGTGTACTATAAGCATCATTATTTATTTTCTCAAAATAAGGATAATTAAGGATATTGAAACACCAAAGTAAGGTTTTCAGAGGCAGAGAATGCTAGTATCTACTCTCTACTTGAGCATGCATTCAATATCAATCCACACCAGGTCAAGTGCCCAGAATGAAGAAACCCTATTACTTCATGTACATAACATGTTACATCGCAGAATGCTGATGTAACAACGGTTTCTTCATTCTGTGAGTCCCATCTCATTCTCAACTGGTTTCCTGTACAATGAATTTACAACCAATTCTCTTCTTACCAGTTTTGCAATTTATAACCATATATGTCAAATCATTTAATTCTATTTTGATTTTTGATCATATATCTAATATTCACTCCCATTGATTCCTTACATAGAGTTCTTCCAATAACCAGAAGTATATCAGCAATAAAGTTTTCTATAAATATAACTTACAAGTTGTAAGATCATATTAATGGAAGGCACAGGCCACTTGTGTTGTTTCATGCAACACAATTTTCCATCAACACTCATGTTTGAACAAAATCTATGTGGCACACAGCAAGGTTGTTTTTTATTATTATTAGTTTAAATTATTTTTTTAAGGGCATGCTTATGAAAGCAGGTAACCAGTCTTCTTTCTCCAATAATCCAACCTTGTTAGTGAAGATCAGAGTATAATAGAATCACTGTAGCAACCGAACTGAATTTACAATAGAAAAAAGTCTTGCAATCGATGGTTCCTGTGTTACATATTCACCTACTATCTTAAGATCTCTGTGTACTGAAAATTATGATAAATTCATTATCTTAAACCATAAGAAATCAAGTATACATCAAACTAACAACATAGAAGAAGCTCCAGCTAAACTGTAAGAATCAAAGAACAATATTTGTGGGTGTTTTTTTCTTCATCGTCAAGATGTGTTTGTTCCAACTATTTTAAAATGGATACATGAATTTTATTGCTCATCATGCACTAAGTAAGACAATATCCTTAGTAATATTTGAATTAATTAAATCATTTTTCATTACAATAATAAATGTTATTTTTGATCTGCTTCAATTCCTTGCACCTTCACATTGTTCTAAAAAACAACAGCTTGGATTGCCCAGCTAGCTGCTTGCTCACTTGGACAGGGGAACCGCTTTGACTACCCATTAGGCGGTCTTCTTTTGGTGGGTCTTCTATAAAGTAGCCTAGTCAGTTCAACTAGGCAGGCTAGGCCATCCAGGTGAGGTAAGTAGGTGGTCTAGGTATTTTAATTGGAAAAAAAAAGATTCATTTCCTAAACCAGCAACTTGAATGATAACAAAAATATAAAGTGAAGAGGGTGATGATAAAAAATTTAATGAGAATTTTTTATAATTTTCCCTCCTAGAGAGGACTAGACTAACTATTATGATGAACTGATTATAAGCTATTCACGTTAGTAAATTTTGATATTGTAGCATGATTCTAGTTAACAAGCAATTTAATTGGATGGTTAATTGGTTATATTGTTATCTGATATGTTCTTTTGACATATATAAATATGGATATATGAGCTTTGTGTTTAGTTATAGCATTTTTGATAGGATCATTAAATGCACATTGTTATGTACTTATATATTTTAGTGTATTATCTGTTCCTTTTACAAGTTGCATTATGAAATATAATGAATTTTGTTTAATTAGGTGTTTACTTATCAAGTATCACTTGTTTGTGATGTAAATGTTTATATTCTTTAGTGTTGGTCATTTTTTATGTCAATTTCAATCATTTTACTTTTATATTACTTTAATGTCTATGGTCTAGTATCTTGCCTAAGCCATTGCCTATGCGCAATGCAATGGGTCAATTGCCTACCACTTGAAACCGCTTTCATTCAACTATTTTAATTATAGATCCTTAGGAATATGTCCATATCTATATCATCCATCAGAGAAGGTCCTAATTGCTGAAACTACTGCATATTTTATTTTATCCTCTAACAATTCCACATGCACATCTTTGTATAATCATCTCTGCTAAACTTTTACTACATGTTACTTGCTAATAACCCAACATATTGATTCATAATGTGTAATGAGATGTACCACAATATTATAAAATTTATTTTCTTTTTAGCCTAAGAGGGACACGGCAATCGCATAAGATTCAAGAAGCTTGTTGATATCCCTTTATTGTTTTCCTCATAGGATTTCATTTTCAGACGTCTTAACTATTCCATCAAATTTTTTTTTACTGAAACTACATTTTGCATATTCCTATTTAGTTTTACTCGTCTTAACTTTTTATCCATAATTTAAGGTTCAAGTTTTAATCCAATTATGTTCTCTCAAATTAATGCAATACCATTTGCCAAGAGATTTATCTTGCATGTGATTGATTATTTCATCTAGTAAATAGTAATACAATTAAGAGATAGAGACTTAGAGTCGCCCCTTTATGCAAAATAATAATCATAAACATATGATTTGTCACATATGGTAGACATTAAGACTAATATAACAATATCATCATATATATAATTACCTGATATTCCTGTCTTCTTTAAACCCCCATCCCCACCAGAATAGTTGTCTCCACCACAATAATTGTCTAGAGACTTATCATAAGCTTTTACTAAAACCAATAAAAATCATATGTATTACTCTATTTTTTACTTATTAGTTGTCTTATCAACTAAATAACATCTATGGTTGATCTTTCAACATGCAACCAAATAGATTTTCAAAAATGGTTGTCTCATATCTTATTTCCCTCTTGATAACCCTTCCTCAAAGTATCATGGTAGGCGCATCAACTTGATTTCTTTATAACTAGAACAATATTGAATGGCACCTTTATTCTTATGCATAGGTACTAATTATTTCATTTTCAGCATCACAACTTGGTTACCTAAGTCTCTACATTTCCAATCTCTAGGTTTAGCAATTTGATAAATATCTTAGTCTCATTCCTAATTCCTAGATTATCATGAAATTTATTATATGTTTTAATTTTTCTATACATATAAATTTTTTCCTCGATTTTAGCTATTGTATACCTATCCAAATTATCTTCACTTCTACAATTGTATTAATCTTTACAACACAACTCCGTTAAACTAATATCCTTTGAACATTCTCACTCTATCACCAACTTTACTTATATTATTTTACCTGGATCTAACTACTTTATTGGTCTTATTTGGCATCATAATCTATATAAGATCGACATCACCTAATTCTTCATTACAAACTTCTTCTTTCATAAATTATATTATTATCCTTAAAATTCCACCATCTAATTCTTGTAAAATTACAAATAAACTTTTTAATACTTAAATTTTCTAACACCAATATCTAATACTATTAGTTGGCATTACTTTGTCAAGCATAGCTCAGAAACTACCTTATATGTTTACATATAATTCTATCTAGACTACCTTTATATAAAGAAAAAAAAATTGACTATCGTTATTGCCACCCTTCATGAAAAATGAAAAGCCACGTTTTAATGGTTTATGTTCACAAGTATTTAACTCAAGTTATTCTCCTTAGATACATCATTTTGAATAGCGCATTTCCTAGTTCTAGCATAACCTGTCTGAAATTTGGATACCAGTTGGAACGCTATCTGTGCAAATATGTACCTAACTGCATGCAAATAACAACACTCTTTCAAGATAAAGCATCTAACATCGGAGTTAGCATCAGAAGACCTTAGATAATCTATTTGGCATTATATTACAGTTGTTCTACATAGTTTTCCTTCTATTCTCTTCCACATTCTCAACTTTTCCATTTTGGTGCATGAAATTTGCATCAACCCTACAGAAACTATGTTTACTGTGGGAAATTATGATGGCATGCACTTCGAAAGATGATTTAGTTAATACCTTAACGATGGGGGACATCTCTTTCATGCCAACAAAAAAATTCCTTCAAGTAATAGCTCCTTTATTTATTTTATTGTACTTAAAATAAGAATATTAGGATTATAAAATAACTCTGATCTAATAGTGCCTAATTTATTTATGACAATATTGATGTTTATAACATTTACTAACCAATTATAAGACATAAGAATGCAAAGAAAAAATAATCAAAAGACAACATTACATTTTAAAGAACAAATGAAAAGATCTGTTCAAATTACTTGTCCAGAACATATTGTACTAACCACCAAAACCTATTACTAAATCCACCCAGAAGGCACAGAGCAAAGCATAGCATCCTTATATGCAATGCCGGTAAGAACCCCAAGTAGTTTGAACCATGACTATTTTGATGTGTTATCAAACCAGTCTAAGTTAGGTCTTGTTTGGTCACTAACTTGTGTGTCTAAGTGTGCAAGAACTTAGGAGAACACACATGTACCCGATGACTCAAGTTCCAATTAAGTATGGTGAAAGGTGGTATGGGACACTCGAGGGACCGGAAAGGACGAGGAGCATCAGAGACGGTGGACCTTGGCAAAAGACGCGAGCAAGCGGGAAAGATGGCACAGGAAGGAAGCCGACGAGCTCAGTGCATCCGAGGGGCAAGAAGCTGCGGAAGAGTACTCCGACATCCGAGGCATGCGAAGTAAGGAGGAAGCATGTGCAAGGTAAGCTGGTGAGAGAGAATTGAAGGAACTATAAACCGAACGAGGGTAGACTCAACTCTAAGCAAACTCAGCATACTCGGCTGAGTCAGGAAGTTCGGATGACCGGATCTTTCGGTCGATCGGACAAGCGGACAAGCAGTTGGGTCGACCAATGCAAGAGATAAAATATTATCTATCTACAGGATATCACTGAAGGAGGATTGGCCAACTAAACATCCAGATCGGGCGACCGAAAATCACATGGAAGCTAATCCGTCAGCGAAGATCCAATGTAAGCGGATCAGGCAACCAAAGATAAGGATCGCGAGACCGGACATGAGGAAGCAGATCCAAAAATGTCATCCAAAGTTGATACCAATAAGTGATAAGGTCAACCAAATTGATGTCACATCAGCAAAGGGATGAGCGAGGACCAACAAATGGATAAGTCTTATCTGCCATGTCATTGATTTTCGATCCACCGAACGGCCTATCCGGTCAACCGAACGAGCCACGTAAGCAGCTTGAGTAGAGGCTATGTAAGGAGTCGAGGAGCTCTATTCAAAATACATCACACTCAATTACATTCTACTTTTTTGTTCCTCTGTCTTTTACTTGTACACAATTGTTGTAAAAGGTTTCTCTACCTCCAGCGCTTTACCAAAGAGGAGAAAGTTAGCGGGCAAGCCCTCAACTGTGCACAAGGACTTGGACGTAGCACCCTAGGGTATGTGAACCAAGTAAATATTTGTGTCCCCTTGTCTTATGTTTGTGTTTGTTTTTATCGCTTAATGTGTGTGTGTGCCCTTGTTAACCTGTTAGCAAGAGATATAGATTGTTTTAATTGCAAGTTCGCTATTTACCCCTCCCCTCTAGCGATCCAAACCGCTTCCACGCATCAACAATGCCAATTCAAATTAACAACATAAAGATAAAAAAAGGTTATTCACAGGAAGTTTTCTTTGTAAGGCCTGAAGCGATTATCCAATGAGATCAGGAGAAACTTCTCTTTAGGTCATTAAGCAACCCTTTTTTTAGAATTACAATTATTTTATTTTAATGACCTTAACATAAATAATTGAATAAGCTAGTTTGAGAATGAAATCTTCAACGACTCTAAAATCTTGCTGAAGCCAATGCCACCATGTCATAATAGAAAATGGAAACAAATTAGCATTCCATCTAAAGAATGTAACTTCTGATTGCTTGTTCTTCTATAACAGAATAGTGCATTAGCTAATCAAGAAGAGCATTGCTAGTGATCCCATAATGGCATCCAATAGGTTGACAACATAGTGCATGTCCTAGAAAACTGCTAAATGTGAGCCAAAGTCAAAGAATCTCTCAGCAGATGTTAATTGATATTTGTGGGTTCTTAGCTTGGAAACCATGAACCTACTAGCATTCAAAAGGGTTTGCCTGTGGCATTCTCTGTCATGTTCCTTTGGTCTAGCAAATTGAGGTTAAAGATTTGCCTAACTAATGGGTATTATTGAGACAATCAAACTTACCAAATTTAGATTATTCAAAGAAGGCGCTGAAAAAGTTGATAAAATCGTCATGTCATCAACTCTTCACAAAAAAAGAATTCAAATTTTCCTATGTTGAAAATATAAAATTAAACATTTGGCTAAAAAATAGGGATCAGAGTTCCAACGTTGAACCCTGACAACTCCAAGTTGAATCTAGACGTGCTTGTGCCATATCAACTTGTTGAAAGAAAATATAAGGAAGCGGCAGAAAAGCACCGGTTTTAAGTTGTTCAGCAAACGACTTAAAAGGAAGGCATACCTGGCCGTGAAATACGTTGGATTTGAGACCGAGGGCCAGAAAACATCCAGGCGTCTTCGTCCAAAGATTTCACTTCCTTCTGAAGTGCCTCCATCAGTTCAGACTTCAATGCTTTTTTCCAGCCAGAAAATAACAAATTTTGAGAAAATAGGTTATCCAAGGAAAATGCCAGGTAAATTTTAGGAGACGCAGAGGGAAATATTTAGAAAACCCTAAATTTGATGGCAAGAGTGCACGAAAGAGGAAAAAAAAAGGAAGAGAAACATGCGATTGATCACCAGCGAGGGCTTCGTCCTTGCGTTCATATGCGGAGAAGATGAAATCGGGCGGTAATTGGTAAGGGCCAGGGGGCTCATCGACGAAGCCGCCAAGCCCGCAGCCCTGGCCGACGCACGTCGCCGAGACTGACGATCTCGCCGGGGAACTCATTGTCACTGGATTCGAGTCAGAACTCAATCGCTCCGGCCTTCTTATCTGAGACCTAGGGCCGCTTTTCTAACGTTTTTTTAAATATTTAGACCAAATTTAAAATTGGCAAAAATCACGACCAAATATATAGAGAAACATCACGCACCCTTTAAAAAAATATAAATCAAAAAGGACGTTTCATCAATAATTTGTATTTTCAAAATATCTTTTGGCCCTGCATTATTATAAACTTATAAAACATATTAAACCAGATAATATCAAATCTAAGACGATTGATATAGCTCCATAGAGATTTTTCATCAGTCATTAGGAGTCTAGGATAAATTGGGAAGCATCTTAAGGTTGGGCGTTTCAGTTGAAGGAAAATTAGGTACAAATATGTCATAGCTAGGGATCTAATAACGGGTGTCTAGGTGATAACTTAGCATCCTCCTGCTGTACCGTACACAGGGGCGGATATAGAATACCCCGTTAATTATCTCATCCCCTCCTTAAATGCATGCGTTGTTGTTGTTAGGCGAAGTCTTCCATGATTTACTTCCCTTCTAGATAGTGAGAGGACACCTTGGAGGAGTCATTGACGTGACAATTTCATGTTTTGCTGTCTATAATATATAAAAGGCTCCTGGTAGGAGCATGCCCTTGGGGGAAACTCCTCTCGCCTTGTAGCGACTTGACGATCAACTATGAGTTGACCCCATAGGGACAAGTTGTGAGAGACACTTAGAGTGAACTTAATCACCTTTTGCTACAATATAACATGTAAAAGTTGTCCCCACAGGGGTATCTAGCTGGCTAAAAGGTGATAAATTTACTACAATTGGTCAGAGATATATTCTCCATGTGTGTGTGCCGGGGGAAAACTCCTCCCATCCCCTAGCCACTTGGTGGTCAACTTTAAGCTGATCTCATGATGTATCTCCCTTCACATAACCTGGGGACGGACTGTAAGGGGCGATTGAGGTAAGCATAATCACCTTTTGCTACAATATAACATGTAAAAGTTATCTCCACGAGGGTACCTGGATACCTAGTTAGCTAGAAGGTGGCAAATTTACTATAATAGGATAGGGAGCAATCCTCCCAACCCCTAACCACTTGGTTATCAGCTTTAAGCCAACTCGGTAATTTACCTCCGTTCATATAACTTTAGAATGAATTGTGACTAGGACCTAGGACGAGTATAATCACTTTTTACTATAATATAATACGTAAAAGCTACTGAGTAATTGGTACAATAGATAAAAGATATTGAATAACAGTTATGATGTCTTTAATGTGAATTTAGAATTTTGGGTATAGCATTTAGAATTTTGGTGTTACATATTGCAGTAGCTAGCTTCTACAACTATTTTTAAATAATTTTAATTAATTTAAATGAACTTTAAATAATTTTAATCAAGATTATTTTAAGATAATAGTGAATCTTAAATATTTTGTAGCAGTTAGTAGCTTCTATAGGATTTATTAAACATATAACTAAATTTAGATCATTAGTACATGACCAGAAGATATAAGCTTAAACAAGTAAAAAAATTAAAAAGAAATATAAATCTCTATTTCAAAAAAAACTAAGGAACACATACGAGTACTTTTAAAAAAATTGAGCAATTATAAACCATGTAATAATATTTTTAAAAAATTATTATATAACCCTGAACTACTGAAAAATATAATTATACATCAACTTTAGAGGGCCTAGTAAATGTATGATAATATTTATTTTTAAATTTAGATTAATTTAGAGTCATATAGCAGTTTTATTCAAAATTATTAGATACTTCTAAATGGATCTAAAATTGAAAAACAATGTAGATCTCAACTCTAGTAATTTAGATTGTTAATCCACTGTTAGTCCTAAAATTGATTATCATGTTTTTAAAGTAATCTGAGTATCCAACTTTTTAAATCGATTAATCTTAAAAGTGATCGATTTGATTATATAAAAATTTCTCACTGACCACTAGAATAAATCTGAGAAGCGTCAAGTGGCCCCACAATTACAGTCGGACTTTCTACCAATGCTTTGGTTGAAAATTGACCTCAGGAATTTCTATTGGTGCCACTATTACCTTGCCCACTTGGGTTATGCCCCTAGGCTAAAATTGGTTATCATTAAAGTAAAAGGTGAAGTCATTATCTTAGCGACCCCTCTAGGACACCCCACACTCTTTGGAAGGGGATAAATCAAGGGGGCATTTGTCGTAGCATAGTGGTCATTTGCATTAGAAGGTCAAGCACCCAACGAGTCATTTTGCAACATCTAGAAACTGATCGTAAGATCTATTAGAACAATCACTCATGCAGATACCAACTATATCACCAATGAAGACCTACTATTGGTCATCACTGTAGTAAAAAAGGTAAAATCCACTATCCAACGGCCCCACACGGTCACCCCCACGACCATCTATAAGAAGGTAAATGAGGAAGTTATAGTTGGGTAGTGTGGGGAGGGTTTTTTCCTCAGCTTTACCGAAATTCGAACTCTTATCCTATGGTAGCAACTCTGTCCCAAACTAGCTAAC
>JBAMIB010000053.1:3497258-3510079 GCA_037177415.1 Kaempferia rotunda | reverse complement strand
GGCTAACTTGAGCGTCGGAGGACCAAACACGGGGCGGCGATCCCTGTTTGGTTTGCTAACGTTCATCGACTCGTCTATGTGTGTGCAGATTCCGGAGCAACATATTTCTTCCGAGCTGGCGAGGTGACGTCTCCCGGTGTTCATCTACTCACCGACCAGACAGGATCAACTTTATATTACAATTACATAGATCATCGTAAATTCATAATCCATAATTCAATTTTTTATTTTTTTCCTTCTCATTCCATGGGCCCGTCAAGCCCGCTTAGACATGCAATCTATAGACTGAAATTTAGATTCAATTTTAAAAGAATTAATAAATTTATAATCTAATTCATTTAAATTATTCGATAGGAGGGCCCAATTTCAATGGATGACTCCACTGAAAGAGAGGTTCACTTGCACCTATTACTTCAAGCCAATTTATATTAACATTTTATTTTATTATTTTTATTGATCACTAACTTAGGACATCCATAATGAGAACTCCAAAGGATATGGTGACGTGAGGGAGCTCCCTCCCCTTCGGCAAAGTCACTTCTTCAATTTTTAATTAAAAATTTAAATTTATTAGTGGAGAAGTTTTTTAATTAGGAGAGTGATAGGTGGTGTGAGGAATTTTTTTAATTATATATAAGATTAAATATAATTAAAAAATTGGGACCTATAAAGGGGCTGCTGATTTTTTTTTTATAGTCATGAGATGTGATTTTTAACGTGAGAATGAGAAAACTTTACTATCCATTTGGAAACTATTTAAGTGATAGAATTAAATTGTATTAAATTTCATCTAAAATTGAATTCAATTTTTATGTTTGAAATGAGTTAATAAATGACAGGATTAAATTGAATTTTTTAATTTATAATATATTAAAATTGAATTGAATTCTTATATTTTTATGATTTTATCCTTTATCAATTAAACTTAATATATAGATGGAAGATTATTTAGTATTTTTAAATTTTTAATAAATTTTCCTTCTAAATAAGACCTCTTTAAATTTAATTTACTTTAGAAGTTTTGAATAGAATTTTAATTATTTATTAATTCTTTATTAAAAAATTATTTAAAGAGTAGATTATAATTTAAATGGAAATTTAATTCCATAGCTTTTGGAATACACAAAATGAGATCCTCTGTCCTATAAAATTCCCTATTCCCGTGTCCCCCTCGTCATTTTAGTCCATCACCGGCGGCCTCCGCCGTCGGCCTGAGCAGAACTATACCATGAGGGGAAACTGAATCCAAAGGGATCGCTGCCGGCTCGATCGACACCTAAATCCGACTGAATCTGAATAGATTTTTTTCCACTGTCGATCTAAACTCCTATTTAGTTCCGACCAAATTTAAGTACCGATGGCGCTGACAGACCCAAGTACGGTCTACAAAAGTTCCGTGACCGTGGAATCCTATTTCATTTATCAGTTAAGAAAATTCATTTTCCTACGTGGCTGTCTGGCGGAGAGCGGACGGGCAGCAGCGGCGAGGTGCAAGTTGCGGGCATCCGCTCGATCTTCGAATCGCCCCCACCTTCAACTATCGGATCGTTGCCACGTACCAAAATAATGAATGCCCTATGATTTGATCCGAAATTGATCCGCGGGCCGAACCAAATATCGTCGAGGTTCTGTTCTTTCTTCCATTTCCGATCCCTTTGCGTGGGAGGATGATCACCCTTCCCTCATGGAAGTCGCCGGGCTCTCTAGTTGCGGCCATCGGTTTCCTTCTCATCCTCGTCTCCTTCGCCCACATGTTCTTGCCCCCGCTCTTCCCCTACTTTGACTACTTCAGCGGGAGGAGCGAAAGGTTGTCTAGTGGAGGAGCGAGCGAAGATTTATGGACCCGGTCTCCGCCCACCTCGCATGCGCCGGTGACCTACCGCGGCGCGCCTTGGAAAGCTGAGATTGGGAGGTGGCTCTCCAGTTGTGATCCTTTATCGGTTGCGGTCGAGGTCGTTGAGGTCATACAAATCTTATCTTCTTTTTTTTAGCATTTATGGGGCAAAAAGCGAAATGTTTGACTTCAGAAGGTCTTATTGTAGAATATAAGTGACATGATTTGCAAGGACGAGTGTGGCGGTCGAGGCGTATGCAATAGGGAATTGGGGCAATGCAGGTGCTTTCATGGATATGCTGGTTGGTAAAAATTTGCAATGTGTAATTTTCTCATCCCTATTTAGTAACTTTGTATCCCTTTCTGGCCACTTATTAACTTTAGTGTTTACGTGGGTCTGTTTTTAGCGAGAAATAATTATCTGAATTTAGTTGGCTCGTTTCCATAGATGCTAATCATTCACCTAAATACTGGGATTAAGAACTCGAGTTTTTGTGATAATCTGTTCTTCCGATTGGTAGAAAGATGCTGATTAAAACATTGTAAATCTTGTACAGATAGTAAAAGGTCGATATTGATTTTCAGTGTGCTCATGATAATATTGCCTCGACACTCCAATCAACTCACCAATTGATTCAACACTCCAATCAACTGGGCCAGCCTCCAATTGGCTTAATCTATTTGACAATCCCAACTTCACTTGGCTTATTCCTTGTAAGCCTATGCAAAGCTCCAAGATCGAGCTTGTCTGGACCAATCCTTTAGTTTACTGAAACTGTCTTTAGTTGGCTCAATATTCAATTGGTCCAAGTCCAACAGAGAACATTATGTTTTTGAATAAAGATTTTAGAATCAACTTGGCAGTTGACATAACATTTCAATTGACTGAGCTAACCTTCAATTGGCTCAATCTGCTCAAAGATTCTGACTGTACCCTTTTTAAGACTACATAAAGCTCTGCATAAGCCAATTAGGAATCCGTTACCTAGTTTGTATTATCCACATTTTCTTCAGATGATGTTGCTAAAAACTGTAAGCTTCAGATTACATTTTCATTATGTACTCCCTTATAGCTCGTTATCTTCTAGGTTTTCAACTTCCATATTATCCATGATGATGTTGCCCAAAACTCCATTCTCCAGGTCTTCAAATGTCCAAAGACTCCATGTTTCTAGTCTTTAACCTCCAAACCATCCACAATATTATTGCTTAAAGCTCTATGATTCAGATATTTGCATGCTCAAATTTCTTCGATCTCTACATCATCCACAATGATGTTGCCAAAAGACTCCATGGTTTCAGATCTTCATATGCCTAAAGGTCATGCCTACATACCCAGAAGGTACCGCTTGCCCAAAAGCATTGCCTCCATGTCTTCAATCTTCAACCACTTTAACTTAAATCTTTGTCAAACACATTAAAACATCCTCAAGACAACTGGGTCAAAAACTACCAACTTCCATTATGAGCATGTGTTGCTAGGGTTCGAGGGATTCTCTACTCTCTTCTTCTTCAATAACTATCAAATGTATTTATTCTTCGCCATCTATATCATAAATATTCCACTTACCTCTTCTTTGCCTTAAGTTGACACACATCTAGATCATTTCATAATGTTTTTTTTTATTTCCATTTTTTTATATTATGTGAAAGATTTAACAGTAGACTATTATTGTCATTATCTCTCAATTTCGCTCTTCTCTCAAAGTTGTCAATAAATTTTTCTCTCTTAGCATCTTCTCCCTTTGTGAAGAAAAATGTTTTAACATTTATTTTCTTCTCGCAGAATATATACTTAAATGTTGAAACTCTTTTCTCTTTTTTTATAGCATTTTTATGAGGTTATTAATCTCTATTAATCTCTCAATTTGTTCGAGTTCATAACATAATTGACAGAATCAATTATACCAGCATGATCACCCAAGTGGGATTGCTATTGTAAATGACTATCTGATTTTTTTCTGAGAAACGAGCATCTTATGATGAAGAAAAAAGTCAAAAACTAGAGATTCAAACAAATTAGCTACAATTAGTTAGATTATATTAGAATAGAAAATCGATTGAGATTTGATTAAACTGAGAGTTAAATGGATGAAATCAGTTAAAATTTGGTCAACTTGAAATGATTTTGAAAAACTTGACCGATCTACTCTTTTTATAAGTGTAGATAAATCAGGCAGAAATAAATCTTAGTTCTGTTTGTTCTGAACAAGATTGATTTGTTTATGCATGGTTCCATTTATTTTGGTCACTTTTATGCTGATTGACCTTGGAAACTGCAGTATGTTTAAATTTCAAGATAAGAGTGTGAAGTTCGGCAAATATTGAACACAACCATAAACCTACCTTATGGGCATACTGATCTGAATCTTTGAATAAGCAAACAATCACTGAGTTTTAGTAAAAAGATCTTGGGAGGTCTAAGAGATTTAGGAAATAACTATTTGATAATATGCATATATGGGTGAGCAAAATCTCAGTTAAACCGAAATAACCGATCGAATTGACCAAATTTGGAAGTTCGGTTAATTTGAAATATAATAAGAATCTCGGTTATTTCGGTTTATTTGATTTGATTTCAGTTTTAAAATTTTGAATTCGACCGAATTATTGATTTTTTTATTGGTTTGGTTTGTTCGGTTTTAGTGGCAAAGTTCGGTCAGTTTAGGTTATCCAAAAAAAAAGTTTGGTTAGTTCGGTTTCAGTTTGTTCAGTTAGGTTGGTTCGGTTATTAACCAAATCCTCATCCCTATATGCATAGAGATAGAGAGAGGTATAGGCATTTGTTTTTTTTTTTTTTTTTGGTTTGTTATTGAGTATTCTTTTATTATTTTAATTGACATTTATTTTCTTAATGCTGAATTATGTAGTTTCATTTGATAAGTTCCTCATATTGAAAAATAAAAGGTTCACTTTATTCCATGATACAACTTTGAAATGATCAACAGATTTGCAACATAAAAATGCTATTGTATTCAAGCAGGTGAAGGGTGTGAGACAAAGTTGGAGCTTAAGTGTAATCTTCCTCATTCACCAGAACAACCTTATGGCCCATGGATTGTTTCAATATGCCCTGCTTATTGTGACACAACACGAGCAATGTGTTTTTGTGGACAAGGAACAAAATATCCAAATCGTCCAGTTGCAGAGGCTTGCGGATTTAAAATAAAGTGAGTTAGTTTACTTTCAAAATGTATTTTTCTGTCATTTATCATGATGCTTATAGTTATCATCTCTGATCAGCTCACCTTCCAAACCTGGTGATCCAAAAGTTACTAATTGGACAAAGGCTGATTTTGAAAATATTTTTACAACTAATGGTTCCAAACCTGGATGGTGCAATGTAGACCCAGAAGATGCATATGCTTCAAAAGTAAAATTTAAAGTGGAATGTGATTGCAAGTATGACTGTCTTTTGGGACAGTTCTGTGAGATTCCAACTTTATGTAGTTGTGTCAACCAGTGCTCTGGACATGGACATTGTCGTGGTGGATTTTGTGAGGTATGCTAAACTAAAAAATAGTCGACCCCACCTAGTAAGATAAGATTTGGTTGTTATTGTATGCTAAACATAAAAAAGAACTCCTAAGAGAAACTAAGCATCATAAATTTTCTTCCATTTTCTGATAGTTTGCCAATGACATCATTCTAAACTTACTAAAGTCTAATTGTGTTCTAATTAATGAACATATTGTACTTTTAAATTATGATGTTTAGTTACTTCTGTAGTTCTACTTTATAGCCCCCGGGCTACGGTTCAGTGGAAGGATGCTAAGTTATCACAGGCACCCGTGGCACATTTTATAGGGATTTTTCTTCAAAATGGGGCGCGCACTCACATGATGTTGGACTTCTAGACTGTCCGCCGCGAGCACTTCTCGATTTACCCTGGTGGTTGATGGAAAACTTTCATGGGTCAGGCCGGTCACCCCATATTCACTGTTACCTGGTTCAACATTTTTTTATGGTTCTACTATATAAAACTTTAGCACACCCAATCATATGTCATGTGCCTGAGTGTTGGATAGTTAAGAAACAATACATACAAAAAGTTAAATATAAATGAAAAGCTCAAAATGAATGTATGAGGATGCTATGAATATGATTATCCTAGAATAGTTAGGTATAATTTTAAAAGTTAAATGCAAGACAATAGGATAAGATAGTACTATCAAGGATAAAGACAATAAGTTTTACATCCAGGGTAGTTGAATCAATTGAAGTGTTGATGGTGTAAGGCTTAGAGGGGAGGGCACCAAAGAAAATTCTATTAAGCTTAATTAGCAGTGACCTAAGACATCTGATATTACTAGCAATATAGTCTCGTATAAATATGTAGCTGTTCAGAAATAGTTCAGTTTCTTAGCAGCTTCTTGTTGTTCATGTATCTACTTTGATTCTATTTCTAGTTATTATACTTGAAGTTATAATGCTCATAAGCCATCCTCTTTGCAATTTTATAATAAATAAAGTTTTCCAGTGCGACAGAGGTTATTATGGGATAGATTGTAGTGTTCCATCTGCCTTATCACCTATGCAAGAATGGCCAGTATGGCTTCGACCAGCTAAAGTTGATTTGCCTGACAAGGTATCCATCAGCGGTGATCTTATGACCGTCAAAGCTGTAGTTAAAAAGAAAAGGCCACTAATCTATGTTTATGACCTGCCACCAGAGTTCAATGCACACCTTCTTGAAGTAAGCTTGTGACTTATTGTTTTTGTTTGATTTAATGTTCAGAAACACTTCATTTCTTCATCTTTTTCCCCTTATAGGGTCGACATTTCAAGTTTGAGTGTGTTAACAGAATATATACAGACAAGAACAGGACATTATGGACAGATCAATTATATGGGTCACAGGTGTGAACTTACAAGACCATAAACTATTATTTCACCTTAACATAGTATTACAATTATTTATTTATTTATTTATGTTTAGATGGCACTCTATGAGAGCATCCTTGCTAGTCCTTATCGAACAATGAACGGTGATGAAGCAGATTTCTTCTACGTTCCTGTTTTTGATTCATGTATAATTACTCGAGCAGATGACTCACCTCATTTCCGGATGAAGGTATGAATACATTTATGGAGTCTCATAATTGCTCCTTTGTTGATTTACTTTGTTTCTTCTAATGAACAAATCTTGCAATGCAAAATGCTTCATTTGTTTCTTTAAAATACTCTTCTAGGAACAACACCACCAATAAAGTCTTATCCCTCTAAGCGGGGTCGGCTAAAATACTCTTCTAGGAAAATATTTTAAATTTGTTAAGAAAACTTATTTTTCATATATTTGGTAGTGCATATTAGAGGTGTTAGTGTTAAGGGGGATATTAGTGAAGGAGGTTTAGTTAAGCATTAGTTTTTTGAAGTTTAGGGTTACCATAACAGTTATCCCATTAACATAAACAATAAATTATTTTCTCTCTCCTAAACTCTATAGAGGATCAACCTTTCCTTTGCTTGTGGTCCCGTGTATTCCATCAACTATATTGTGTGCTTTGTTAATCAAGGTCAAACCATGGCATTGATTACCTGCTTTATTCACTATATTTTTGTTTCTGCAGTGTGTGAATGTTATATTTTCATCACATTATTGTAATATCTTATTTGTTGTTGACCTATAAGAGGTTCTTTAGTTCAGGTAACAGAGTGAACTTGGATTGTATTTGTACTATAGTTTGAGAGGGACTGTTAGAGGAATTAGTTTTAATAAAGTTATTTGTGTAGCTGGGTTAATCTTGCATTGTTATTTTACATTTATGTTTATAGTCCTAGGCATTGTCATAGCTATTCCATTAACAAAAGCAATATGATATTTTTTCCTTTCCTAAATTTTTTACCTTTACTAAATTCTATATCATGTATGAAAATGAGATGACTACTATTCTCTAATTTCCAGCCAATGCAGGAAAGAAATATATAACACATGAATTAAACATGAACATGGTAGCTCCTATCCAAATCATATTTTATTTCTTGTTTTCGGTATCACTTAAATATTTACAGTCATAATTTAAACATCATTTATGTATCTAAATCTTGCATATTTTGGTGTATATAATTTATTTAATTATTTTAATCTCAAGTATCTGTGAATTTTATACTGTTATCTATCATATTATACATAATACATATAATTTAATATACCGCCCCTTCAATGGTTATTTTTTACATATATAATTTTTAAGTTAAATTTATTCATATTAAATATGCATAACATCATGATGTTCTTGTCATTGGCTTTGAATGATCAAATGATTTAACTAGTAGATCCTGTTTAAGTAAAATTAAATGGCCAAATAGTGTAGACTTCAACTTTAAAATTATTTAAGAACAACATCTGAGATGACTTTTTTCTACAAGTCTAAGCTATCTTTTAAATTTTGATTTATAATATTTTACATTGAGAAAAATCCTTTTATGCCAAGGATGGCATAAAGCCTTGGCTATGATACCATGACAGGGTGAATGGGGAATGTGGTGCCTTAGTGATTTGAGACAAAGTCTTTTGAACATATTGTTCTAGCATGCCAGAGAAGTAAGCGCCTATGGCTTCGGGCATGCATCACCCATCCTTCAAAGTAAAGCTTCTGTAGGTTATCCGTTAATGCTTGGCTTTCCCTAGCTGGTTCTCTCCTATATGGAGGTATCTATATGTCCTCTAGCCCTTAAAGTGAATTGGGTCACCCTATCGGCCAATCCTCCACATGTTAAGTTTTTATGGGGCCTTTGATATCATTTGCGTGGATTTACTTTCTACTTGTATATACATTTTTGTTGCTTTGGGAAACCTAAAGGTCTTTTTAACCACAAAAAAGTACGTAATGATTGCATAATCTCTTTTAGTTCTTCGTATCTCTCCCTATGATGTGGGTGCTCGCCTCATGTTTGCCCATCCCCTTGCTTACCCAAACCTCAGTTCCCCTCCTTTGCGGAGAATCAACTCGACACCATGTTACTACACTATAAGCCTTTTTGACTCTTCATTTTTTTACTGTGTACCTTCAAGCAAGTCATATGGGAATACAACTGCCTGGGTGGTATGAAGATTGAACCTTCTTTGCCACAGCAAGGATCACTTCATTGAACTGCCTGTGTAGAAAATTCTTGTCTGAATCACTAGGCCACCAGCATTATGCATCAGTGACCTCCTAATCAATTGATGTTGTTAGCTGCATGAAGACAAGGGTGGCTTGGAGAATCTGGTTTGATCAGTGAGTATTTGCATTGAACCTGCCATCCTCGGAGTGGATTCAATAGATGGTTGAGTTCATTATCTTTTGCTTTGGTTCCATTGACATTATTGATGAGATTGTGAATTAGGACTTCATCACGACGTTGTGAATTATGAATTCCGACCCCAATGGAGGTATCTATGTGACATGTTGCCCGGTAGTTCATTGAGGGGCTACATTGCTTCATTATGTTCTCCTCTCCATTTACTGGTTGAGATGAGACTTTTTCGTATATAGATTTGTTAAAACTTAAAATTTTTATTATATTGGTTAAAAATTCATGCTAGATTTAGCAATTATCTCATTTTTTAGGAATGGTTCAAGTTATTGTTTTTATTGAATGGCTATGATTCTTAACAAATTTCATTGAAACCCTAGCAATTATATATCACTTTGATCTTAGGAACAAAAACGTCTAAGAAGTTACTTTGCTTTGGAATTCTACAAGAGAGTTTATGATCATATAGTTGAGAAGTATCCTTACTGGAATCGCTCTGCTGGGAAGGACCATATTTGGGTATGACACTATCCCAAGTGAGAATTTAAAGTTTTCAACTTTCTGATGGGAACCTAACTTCATTGCTCGTATCTGACAGTTTTTTTCATGGGATGAAGGTGCTTGCTATGCCCCAAAAGAGATCTGGAATAGCACTATGTTAGTTCATTGGGGCAATACAAACTCAAAGCATAATCACTCTACAACAGCTTATTGGGCCGACAACTGGGATCCAATTCCTTCTTCTAAAACAGGTACCCACCCCTGCTTTGATCCAGAAAAGGATCTTGTCCTTCCTGCATGGAAAAGGCCTGAACCAGGTGCAATATGGGCAAAACTTTGGGCAAGGTACATATTAAGAGTATCCATTTGTAGGCTTTTCATGATTACTTTGTCTGACATTGTTATAACTGAATGTCACAGACCACGCAAAGAGCGTACTACATTATTCTACTTCAATGGAAACTTAGGACCTGCCTATGAAAATGGTAGACCTGAAGACACGTGAGTAAATTATCTTTGAGCATCATGGGATTGGCATCGGTGATTTTACTGTCAGCCATTTAGTAGCTTCTTTTTCCAAACAACATTTCAGATATAGTATGGGCATTCGACAAAAGCTTGCTGAGGAATTTGGTTCTACACCTAACAAAGCGGGCAAGTTTGGGAGACAGCATACTCCAAATGTCACTGTTACCAATATACGCTCTTCCAAGTATTATGATGATGTAGCTAGCTCTATCTTCTGCGGTGTCTTGCCCGGGGATGGATGGAGTGGACGCTTGGAAGATAGCATTTTGCAAGGATGCATTCCTGTAATAATTCAGGTAAGCAGACATTCTTGCTTTGCTTTTAAAATAGAGTTAACCAATTGCACACCAGGAGTTTATATGCAATGTTGTCCCATGTACCATGGCTCTTATCTTTTTCAAATTTGATTAATTGAATTTCAAATTGTACAATGGCGACATTAATGAAGCCAAAGCTTTATCCTGGGTTTCCCACTTCACGTATTTTGGTCCAATTTTCTCCTTGGGGCACTTCCTTATAAAATGCCTCCTAAAACTGATGTGGTTGGAAGGGCTAATGTTGGTTATACTTTGTCAAGTTTGTTAAATTATTATGATGTGTCCAAGCATTAAAAGTTATACTTTTAGGGCACATTAGGCCTTATGTTAGTGCTTAATTTATTACATACATTATCTTACTAATCTTGACACATTGGTGTAGGATGGTATCTACCTTCCATATGAGAACGCCCTGGACTACAGAAGCTTTTCGGTTAGAATTCAAGAAGATGAGATTACAAACTTGCTTCAAATTCTTCAGGTAGTATACCAGTCCTCTCATACTATCTGTTGTCTATGTAGAAAATTCCTGATGATCTTGTTAGCATTTTTTTTTTTTTTGAATTGGACAGCGGTTAGATGAGACAGAAATAGATCTTATGTTGGCGAATCTACATCAAATCTGGCAGAGGTTTCTATATCGTGACTCTGTGCTGCTTGAAGCTCAAAGGCAAAAGAAAATTTTCCCTGAGGAGGAAGGATGGGCAGTAGAATTCTCTAAATTGGAGGAAGATGATGTCTTTGCGACATTTATACAGGTAAAACGATCATCTCTTCATCAGTGTTTATTAGCTGAGTTTCCACAATTTTTCCACATGCTTTCGCTGTAGCTAAAAGTTAAGCAGTAATAAGTCTTTCGTGTGTTGTTGATCCTTAACTAGTGGTTGCAGGTAATCTATTTGAGCTTTGGCTAAGAATAAGATTAAGACAATAGACTTGGTTCTTAGTATCTTTCGATTGTGTCAGTACTATCCTCAAATCTGAACTTAGTAGATTGGTCAGCCGAATTTGTTTATCTTGTTAATTATCTCTCGTCTCCCCCTTTTTCTTTTTTTCAATCGTGCAGATATTGCATTATAAACTGCATAATGATCCATGGAGACGAAATCTAGCCCGAGCGAGGGATTATGGCATGCCAAATGTTTGCTTGAGAAGAAAACACTAATATTATTCAAGAACATTCTATGCAATTCTTTGGATCCCACAACAAAAGAGGTAAATTGTACCGATAGCTGTTCCCCATCAATTATTTGGCAAGTACATGTTTCCACAAGCATACGGAAGCATTCTCTTGGCCCATATTTTGATCTAAATGAGGAATTATTTAGAGAGAAGATTGGACAATTTTGTCAAAGGTACGCTGGATTCTCTGCCATTTTTTAAGTGAGCTTCTGTTCTCTAATGTCATCCAATTACTTCTCGAGTATATTAGAACGTATTCATTTCATCAATTCTCATCAGAAACTTCTCCATCTTCCAGAAAGCAAGGCCCTCGTACATTAATTTACATGCACCAAATTAAAACCAAAATGACAGCACTTATTCCATTCACAAATCACAACCAGCAGCATCTATACATAAGATATTAATGCGTTTCCAGATCTCTCTTCGCACACGAAGCCACCAGCTGCTTCAACCCTTTGCCACGCTCTCTCTTCACCTTCTCCACATTTCTCCTCTTCATCTCCTCTTCCACTCCGCGTCTTCTCCTCCAACTCTCTCGCTTTCTCCAACTGCAGAATTCCACCGAATAGGTAATTCAAATAAATTAATTGCAAAGTATAATCGAATACAGTTATAACATGCCTTAAGCAGTCGTTTCTCAAGGTATTCGACCGGCAATGGTGGAGCCGAGAATTAAAATCTATCCGGGCTAAAATTTTTTAATGACAAATAAAACAATATATATGTATTAGACATGAACAAATAATAATTAAAAATTAACATCGAAATTGTCAGTCATAAAAATTTTAATAGCTAATATATTTTGAGAAAGTTTAATTTCATCGCTAATTTAACAACCGAATTTAATATCGGTCACTAAATTTAGTCGTCGCTAAATCTAACGACAGAATTAAATTTCCATCGTTAATTTTTGTAATATTAAAAAAACAAATATTAAAAAAACAAATATTAAAAAAAATCCATAATATTTTCACATCAAAATATTTTAGAAAATATTTTTTACAAGACAAATAGAATATAACTATAACTGCATCTTTTACTTCAATCCAAATTTATACAAAAACTTATTTATCAACCAAACTGATAGGAAAACGACAGTTACCAAAAGATACAAGTTGAGTAAAATCACATAACTTATGAGACTAGACAAGCATCAAATAGATAACTAAAACTTTGAGTTGAATTCACATCAAATTTTAGATAAAAGATAACCATAA
>JBAMIB010000053.1:3471083-3486260 GCA_037177415.1 Kaempferia rotunda | reverse complement strand
ATGGATACTAATTTCTCTTTAAGCATGCAAATTTCATTTTTCAAAAATTTGCTTTTCTTCTTGGCATGAAATAAATCCCCAATTAATTTCGTAATTTCTTTAACTAAAATGTGTGAGAGGAGTTTATATACCTCACTTACTTAGAAGTCCGAATCCAAAGTTTCACCTCCCCCCTTCACTAGAGCTCCCTTCTTCTTCTTCACATGAGCTCTTCTCTTCAACTTCAGATGCGGTGGAGGCTAAGTCATCAATTCTCATTAAAGCAAGGTTGACCACGTGATGCTCTTCCTCTTCTGATGAAGACGGATCATCCTAAGTTGCTCTTAGGTTTTGGACCTTCTTCTCTTTCTCTTGTGGCTTCTTCTTTTCTCTTCTTTTCTTCTTCTTTTCTTCTTTTTTCTACAAGAGGGGACAATCATCCCTTATGTGACCTTCTCCTTGGTAATTGTAGCAAATCACCTTCATTGATCTACTCTTCTCCCTTGAACTTCTCCTTGCATGAAATTTGTTAGAAGAAATATTTCTAAAAGCTTTTCTCATTTTCCTTACCATATAGGCTTCTTGGTCACTATCCATAGAAGCACTAGATTCTTCCGAATTGGATGATGAAAGTGCAGTTGGCTTTTTCTTCTTCTTTCCCTTTTCCTTGTTGACCATTAGGGCTATTCCTTTTGACTTTTGAACTTCTCCTTCTAAGTCTTCAACCCTTGTTTTGTGTAGCTCCATTGTTGAGAAAAATTCTTCAAGGGAGCTCTTCTCTAAGTCCTTCTATATGTAGAATGAATCTACCATCAATGTCCACGTTGAGGTCCTCAGGAAGGCATTGATGGTTTTTATTATAAGGTCTTGGTTGGAAAGCTACACTTGTTAGCCCATTCAAAATATCTTTAATTCTAGGATGAAGAGATGATACATTTTCCCCCTTTTCTAGCTTGATGTTGTTGAGTTGTGTTAGTAGGAGATCTCTTCTTGCTAATTTAGCTTCCGATATGCCTTATGTAGCTCTACTAACTTCTCCCGTAGATCCTTTGCACTCGAATAGTCTCCAATTCTTGTCACTTTTTGTTGGGGAAGAACGCTTAGTAGATAATGTATGACTTTTGAATTCGCTAAGTACTCTTCCCTTTGTTTCTTTGTTCATCTCGACTTGTCGATCATTTTGTCTTGTTCATCCCTAGGCACTTCAAAACTGTTTTCCATTATTAGCATTATATCAAAGTCAGTTTCAAAAAATACCTCCATTTTCTTATTCCACCATGAGAAGTCCCCTTTGAATCTGGGTGGGTGAATGCTCAAGCCAACCATCTTTTAGATTGCACTTCTTGTCAGTTAGTCCGTTGAAAGCGAACGAAGGTTTGATACCAATTGTTACTGATCGGATGCCAGTTCTTTGTCTTCCTATTAGGTTAGCGCAAGCGGAAATCTAAATATAAAAGCAAACAAGAACAAGAATACCAATGCTAAATTTCGATGCTGGAGGCACCTTCAGAGCAGCTGAAGGCACCTTCAGCACTCCATAAAAGAGTTGCTCGACTAGATTTTCGAAGACAACGAATTCTACAAGTCTTTGCGCGCTCTACAGCTTCTCGGTGCTCCGGAACTTCGCTACTACTACCGAGCTGCTGCTCCGGACCTCCGACAGCTACTGACAGCTACCGACAGCCCGACGCCAACTCCCGAAACTTCAGATTATGATTCTTTTGAGTTGGTAACTTTAAATTAACACTGCATCTGTACTTATTTCTCTTAAGAAAAGTGCAGTTTGTTACACTTCTCTAACACCTGTACTCGACCCTCTTCTAGCATTCTCGGAAGAGATCTTTAGTGAATTTCCTAACGATACTGTCCGGATGGCCGTGGGGGTTCGAATAGGAGTGGTCATAGGCTCCCAACGAAATAACTTTCTATGTACTCGCATATTTTCCATTTCCGTTGCGTATTTTCTTTAATTGGTTTTCGCGATCAGTAATCACCCCCCTATAGAACTTGCTACTATCCTACAATAAAGACATAGTATGGTATGAATGTGCTGAGTTTTTCGACTCACAAATTTTAACTATTTCAGGTAATGAGACGTATAGGCAGGAGACGTTGACAAGTGAGCAAGCTCGGGACAAAAAGACAGTATAACCCGAAGACCTTCCAGTTTAGCTTCCGCATTAGTAGACGTTCCTTTTGTAGAATAATTTTGAAACTATATGATCAATACATAATATTACTATTGTTAATTGTTTTAGGAATCATTAAGTACTTCAGGTAAATTGTGAGTACATTATGACAGTAAGTGCATTTATAATTCGAGACGTCTGCAAAAAAAAATCACGGATGTTTCATGTTGTCCTTGACCTACTAAGACTTTCCACCCATTTACTCAGGACAGAACTTTGTTGCCTAGCCGGAATTAAAATTTTCCATATGGTTAGAATATACTAGGACTTTTACTTTACCTAAACTCACTTATAACTTTCCTGCACACTCAGACTTGTTAGATCAACAACAAACTTTAACTTAAAATTCTTTACCATTATCAAAAATTTAGATTTGATCATTTGATACTCCCTATACTAACAAATGGTAGACCTGAGTCTAATAGTAAATTATGTCAAAATTACATTGAGTTGTTTAAATTTTATAAACCTGTAGCATACTATTTAAATTGTGGAATTAAAAATTTTGAGTATGTTGAGATTTGAGAGTGCAATGGTCTAGTTTACAATGATTCGAATGTGTCTATGACTATTAATAAATTTTAGTCAAAGTTCATTAATGATTCAATAGTAAGTTTCTGATAATTTTAGACATTCAATAAATGAGTCAATAGTAAGTTTCTGAAAATTTTAGACTTTTCCGATTTAATCTAAATCAAAGTTATTATATTCTTGAGATTCTCCTAAATGTAATTCAATTTTAATTCTCCTTTTATTTAGTTGTTTGTGATTTTTTTTTTACCTTTCACCGAGAAAAATAGTGTTTTTAAAACTCACTATAATACGTTGCATATATATATTTTATCGTCTAGATGTTTCGGATAATTTAAATATTAACAAAAGTTAGATACATTTAAATGTAATACACAATCACCCGGGTAAAATACCATTTATTATTTATCTGTTGTGTGTTTTTTGTTTCTTACTATATTATTAAAGAACCATTTTACCGTGTGTTGCAACTGCGACGGAGTCAGGAAATTTAATGGAGTGGCTCACCCTTCCATCTATAAACCGCCCTCTGCAGCAATCCAGGACGAAAGTAGGCTCCTCGCACCTACTGCGCTTATTTATTGCCCTGCAGAATTAATGATGCATATATCAACCTAGCCAACAAGAAGTTGATGGGCTAACGCAGTTGAGCGTTGTTTGCTCAGATTCCGTGGACTCTTAATTTTCTTGTGATCCATTAACAAACTGAGGTAGAAGATACACACTAATAACTCGAAGGAAAAAAAAAATAACCAAGGTTTGTCCAGACTCCATTTCGATTTCACACACCATCCGCGTCTGCAATTCTTTCAAATAAAGATTTTCGTCCCAACACGTCGTGGTTTCTGTTTCGTGCCATTAATGAAATACCAGATCATGTTTCTTGTCAGCCCATCCCACGCTATAAAACGCAGCTATGGTTCACACAGGGCTGGCACCTCGGGAGCTGCAAACACACTGCTCCCCCTAAACATGGCTTCAAGACCCGGCCTCCTCACAGAATGGCCATGGCAGCGCCTTGGAAATTTCAAGGTTCCCTAATCCTCCCTCGTATGCTCGCTTTACATGAAGATATTATTTCTCCAAAAGATATCGCAACCCTCTCCCTTTCCTTTTATTGTTTTTTTCTATATCAATCGATCCAAGGCTTCAGAGAGTTAATCTTAGATGAAGTCTGAGATATGCAAGGCCTGCGAACTCGAACAAGCGTGATGAACCATAGCATTTCCTCTTTTTTTTTTTTTTTTTTTTGGTCCTTGCATTTTTCGGACTAAAATAATTAATCATTTGAACGTTCTCCGAAAATAAAAACATGCATAGGACACATCTAATTTTAATGTGGAAGATTATGAGTAAGGAAAGGCTTGGTGCCTAAAAGGTTGGTGGATTATGTTTGTTGCAGTACGTGGTGTTGGCACCTTGGGCATTGCATGGCCTTTACTGTTTGGCGACAAAGGAGAGGAAGGAGTGGGACCTGGCGTACCTCTTGATCTTGCCCTCTTTGCTGCTAAGGGTGGTGCACAACCAAGTCTGGATCAGCATATCACGTTTTCAGAACGCTCGCAGCAAGCACAGCCGAATCGTCGACAAGAGCCTTGAGTTTGAGCAAGTCGACAGGGAGAGGAACTGGTGAGTTTTCATCCCCATCCTGCTTGAAGAATACTCATTGTAGTTATGTACAAGTCTAATACTGAAGCAACAAATGTTTAATTGTCTCTATGTTCTATCACATGCGAATAAGTGTTCCAAGATGCATAGTCGATCACCATCAAATAAACGGTAGTTGTTATATATAATGAATGAGGTCCACATCATAAAGGATTGAAGTCCACATCATAAAAATGGTCTGTTTAAGTCTCTAAGACCACAAAAATTTCCTCTGCCGTCCGTGTTTTTCATTTTTTTTTTTTGAGAGCACTCACAAAAAAAGAGATGAAAAATAACACATCTGAACATCAACTGAACTTTATTATTTAATTTACCTTTTGATTTTATAGGTCACTCTAATTAATTAAGGTTCTTTAACAAATTTGTTTTATGCCATCTGACCTCAAATCTAGGTTGAATTAGCATGGATCTTTTTTGTTGTTTAAATCTGCCTTATAAATCAAATTTTTTAGAAAAGGTGATGTCATTATTGAGCGATTCAATGGGAGTTAAAAAAGCTTAAGTTTCATTTCATCCGAGCATATAATAAAAGTTAAACTTAGGCCTCTTTTGTAGAATTTCTCGAAATAAAAATTATTTTCAGGTGTTTTCATGTGGAAAATTAGTCGAACAATTAGCTTGCGGAGAGGAATATAGATTTTTTTACATGAAGTTATGCGTCGGTGAAAGGGATTTTTGAGTGAACTTAAATAGATATTTATAAAGTAGGCATTTGTTATTTACCAAAAATGAGCATAAACAGTAATCGATGTTCTGAGCCGTGAGTGTGATCACGTGGAGCTCAAGGTCAACAGTTATGCTGAAAGGTGAAGGAATGATGGTTAATTTCATTGAGTGGTTTCTACTTCCTTCCGATGATTTCTCTTGTCGTTGCTTTTTCATTTGCTGGCGAATTACTTGAACAAAAAGAGCATACATGCGTGCAACAGGGATGACCAAATCATCTTCAATGGGTTACTGTTTTATCTTGCCTTCATGTACATTCCATCTGGTAGAAACCTTCCGCTGTGGAGATCCGATGGAGCACTGCTGATAGCATTACTCCATATGGGTCCCGTGGAGTTCCTCTATTACTGGTTTCACAGAGCCCTGCACCATCATTTCCTCTACACTCGCTATCATTCCCACCACCATGCATCAATTGTTACCGAGCCAATCACATGTAAGTCCTATATATTCTTCTCCAATTTTTCTTGAAAGTCTGAGAAATGATTTTCATTTTGACAGCCGTCATCCATCCGTTCGCGGAGCATATAGTGTATTTTTTGCTTTTTTCCATTCCGCCGTTGACAACGACATTTTGTGGAAATGCCTCCATAGTTTCGATGATCGGGTACATTGCATATATTGATTTCATGAACAATTTGGGCCATTGTAACTTCGAGATCATCCCGAAATGGCTGTTTACTGTCTTTCCGCCTCTCAAGTACCTCATGTATACTCCCTCGTAAGTATATGGCATAACTGCCTGTTCTAACCCTTTTTTTTATTATTATTTATTTTGAAGCAGCTTCCTTTGATTTTCACCTTGCTATTCTCGTTACTACTCTTCAGCTTTCACTCGCTCCATCACACACAATTTCGGGTGAACTACTCCCTGTTCATGCCATTCTATGACTACGTATACGGAACCGTGGACAAATCGTCAGATCTCCTATATGAAAGAGCATTGGAAGGGAAGGAGGAACAGCCTGACGTGGTTCACCTTACTCACCTCACTTCCTTGGGATCGATATACCATTTGAGAGTTGGGTTTGCTTCATTAGCATCTAATCCATACGATCCCAAGATACCTATCTTCTTGTTGTGGCCTTTGGCATGGATATCGATCATATTTATGTGGATAAACGACTCCTTCACTGTGGAGAGGAATAATTTCGAGAAACTCAAGATGCAAACGTGGGTGATACCGAGATTCAAATTCCAGGTAAGAAGTTTTCAAAACAAAGGTTTCACTTTCGCTAAAATCAAATCATCTTTCAGATCATAGTGATAAAAAATTGTTCACCTTCCAGTACGGCCTGCTGAGGGAAAGAGATGCGATCAATGATCTTGTCGAAAAGGCAATTTTAGAGGCTGATGACAAAGGAATCAAATATCTCACTTTGGAACTCCTAAATCAGGTTTGCTAATTTCTCTACTCTGGCAACGAATTCAAAAGGCAAATGTGTAAAATATATTTAGTTGGGCAAATTTCCTCCTTCTTGGTTTAAATGACATAATTATCTACTTTCAGGCACAAGAACTTAATGGAAGTGGTGAACTTTATCTTCAAAAGTACCCCAAATTGAAATTAAGGATCGTGGACGGAAGCAGCTTAGCAGCAGCAGTAGTTGTTAACAGCATTCCCCCAGAAACAAGAAAAGTCATCTTAACTGGGAATCAGTCCAAGGTAGCCTACAGAGTAACTACAGCACTTTGCCAGAAAGGTGTTGAGGTATTGAAACTTCTCCACAGAAAATCGACTTTACCAAACTGTAATAGATCAGTATCCGTCACATGACAGAATCATTCTTGCTTTGTGTGTGTGCATCAGGTGATTATGAGACAGAAGAATGATTACTATACGATCAAGTCACAGTTACCAGAAAATGCATCGAGTTTTCTTCTTCTTTCAAACGACTGCAATGCACAGGTAATCCGGGATAGTCAGAAAATCAATATTGCTTTCTTGCAGATTAAAATGTTTCCAACAATCATACTAGTTACAATGTGGACAATTAGAACCTGCCATTCATATAATATATGTTTACATTGGTTTGTAATCCCAGATCTGGTTAGTAGGAGATGGGTTGGAAGATATAGAACAAAGAAGTGCACCAACAGGGACAATCTTTATCCCCTTCTCATGGTTCCCAACGAAGAAAGTGCGGAAAGATTGCATCTATTACACAACTCCGGCTATGAAAATCCCTAAAACATTTGAGAACATGCACTCATGTGAGGTATGTTCCATTAGCAAAGCACTTTTACCTTGATAAGCTAGATTAGATAGCAAGAAGATTCTGAGACAGTAGCATGAGTATTGTGTTCTGCGAAACACCTTACTTATACCACTCTTGCTTTACAGAATTGGTTACCAAGAAGAGTGATGAGCGCATCTCGAATTGCTGGTATAGTACATGCATTAGAGGGATGGATCTCGCATGAATGCGGAGACAATATGCAGGATCTCGACAAAATGTGGGCTGCTGCTTTGCGTTATGGTTTTCTCCCCATAAATTAAGCTTCATCAGTTGTATTGACCAAAACAGAATAATGGGTGCACCTCTGAAACTTGTAATGTAATATTCCACTACTAAAACCAAGAACCAACCTGCTTTCTTCGATAAAATGCTATTGTATCACAAGTATCATTAATCCAGTAGGCGATTTAAATATGGTCCAAGCAAGATGCAATAGCAAGTAAGTTGATTCTTGGAAGTAACTTTATTGCTCAAACATCATTGCTTCCTGGTTGGAAAATAAACTCTTTCGATGCAACTTGCAAACTTTGTGCTTATTTGCAGTTTCCTCTAAACATTAGAATTCAGTTTACTTCAATCTCCAATATGTATGCTGGATCAACACTTTATTTTTCCTTTGTGTCTGCTAGCAAGTTTCAATTCCTGGTTGGAAAATAAATTCCTTTGATGGGACTTGAAAACTTTGTTCTAATTTGCAGTTTTACTCCAAGCATCATGATCCGGGTATTAAGGAAGCGAAGAATCTGGATTACAATTCTTGGCATAAATCAAACGAGACCTGGATTACAATTCTTAACAGGTCATACAAATCATGTTCCTTATTCTAACATGCTTTCCGAATAGGTATTCTCAAACTAAATCTCATGCTCAAACGAGAAACCCGAAACATGATTTTCTTGAAACTGAAAACGAATACGAAATCGTGGAAATCTGAAAACGAATACGAAATCGTAACTACTCCTACCACAGGGTGAGAGTTTCTTACCTCTTACGCTTATTTCTCCTTGTTCTCTTACTCTAAGACTCAGAAAAATGATCCGGAGACGAAACCCTTGGCTTCCTCCTCTTGTTCTTTCTTGCCGGAGAAAAGGAAGCGTCGTCGGAGACTTCTATTCTCACGTCCCCTGGTTCCTTGGTAGCCCTTGGCCGGACAGAGGAAGAAGGAGAGGGAGGCGGCGCTGTCGCCTTGGTGTCGTCGCGTGAGGGAGGTCGGCGCACACGAGAGGGAATATGAGGGAAATTAACCTAACCCCAACTTAAGTTAGGTATTTATATTAAGTTATCTCTCGTTCACAACTTAACATAATTTCGTTCTATTCCCTATTGGTAAGCTACCGCCCAGCGCACCGGTTAAACCCTTCCTTTCCATCCGACGGGTCTCGGGTTCAAGTCCCGGCTCGCGCGTTTTCTTTCTTCTATTATTTTTGCTACTTATACATGTCAGAAAAATCCGTGAAAATAGCCTAAAAATTCAGAAAAATACTAGAATCTTTCTAAAATTATTTTCAGGATTTTCGGGATGTTACATTCGCTTTATGTACTTATGACTTCATCATACTAAGATCGATTGTAATACTTGTTTGTATTTTGATGCTGCAAACTGAAACATTAACATAAGTTTGAGGGTCAATTCAAATGTCTCTTTTTTATAAAGAAGAAATTCACCTTCCTCTCCAATTGTAGATCTTCATCCAAGACTATCTCTTTCATATACCGCATTATATTACACAATATCCACATTCAACACCACCATTTTACTTTAGATTTCCCTAATGAACTTGAAAATGTTATGCAATAAGTCACAATTCAAATAATAAGGATTATTAATTGCTGTTTAAATATTTAGTCACAACACATACCGTCAATTGTTTAAAATTTGGTCCTTTTGAAATACTCCTTGATGCATTGTATAGATTGACCCCACTACATTGTAAAAAATAGAAAGTTATTTTTTCAACCTCCAATGAATTGAATGCATTCACAATTAGCATAATCTACACCTACTTTGTCAAAATAGTTTGTCAAGCATGGTCTTAGTTCATGTTACTCAATGAATTTAATAAATATATCATATTCTTATCTTCATTAATTATAGTAGGATCCAATGGTACCTGAACAAATGAAAACATAACATTGAGTAGTATATAGTAGGAATTGATAAATAATTAAAATCTTACCCAGTGTTGTATGTCTGTTTGATGCTCCCAACTGAGCAACAATATGTTGTGATAATTTACTACCTTCTTCGCCCACACCTCATATAGGTATGTGACCAAGATCCACAAATGAGACATACTCAGCTCGATTTTCATTCTTCAAATATTTGTAAAGATAACTGCAAGGTAATTGCAAGGTAATGACAAAGTAATAGCAAATCTAAATATACCCCATGTAAATCAAAGCAAAAGCATGTCAACAAATATTATGAAAAAAGCATAGCATGTGAACAAATATTGTATTTAAGATATAACATACCCCATGTAAACCAAAATTTACCTAGCACCTATCTCTTTCATCTCCATAAAGCGTAAGGTATCTTCTCTGAGCAACCATACACTTTTAGGGCTTCATCAAATTCTCTGTGTATGCTCTCATATTCAGGCATCAATTTGACAACATATGAATAAATATACTTGCAAGCCATTGGCAATGTTTTTTCAATTTCCTTGTACTTGTCTTGATCACCATGAACATCCAAAAGAGCAAATGAATGAGGTTGGACATTCTTCTATAATATTCTAAAATATTCATATTAGTATTCAAATGATAATTGAAGTTTGTTTTTTCAAATACCAACTTTAAAAAAAAATCCCAACAATCATCACAATCTGAATCATATAGGTATATCCCTTCTCCCTAATTCTGAAAAAAAATCCCTTCCTCCTAATTCAAAAAAATCCATTCCCCTAAAAAATACATCTACTAATGCATGTCTTTCATGTTTATAGTCTTACAACAGAAGAATTTTAAGATGATCTTATTTTGCTCAACAAAGCTTGCATGAGTGAAATAAAATTGAGGTACATGAGATTAGAAAAAGTAAGTACACATTGTAGCAAACATAGATTTACTACACATATAAATGTTTTAGGCATAGATTTAATAGCTTGTCATATTTAGAAAATTAAGGTTCTTGAGATCTTTCAACAGAAAAATGCATCCTCGAACAAGAAGCATGTCTCTTCGAATGTGAAAAAAATTATAGTTACCTGGCGATTAGAGATGGTGCTCTTGTCATGAGAGGGGAAGAAGCTGAAAGGATGCACCGTTAGGCTGTGGGGGAGAAAAATGGGCAAGAACAGGTGTTGTTCCGTCGGAGAGGGAAGAGCAGGTGAAGGATAGCTTGCTTCGTGACATCGGAGAGGGAAGAGTAGACATTGTGTCATTAAAGAGGGAAGAACAAGAAAAGGAGAGATGCCTTCTTGCTGTCAGAGAGGGAAGAGCAGGCGAAGGAGCTCCGTTGGAGAGGGAAGAGTAGGCGAAGGAGCTCCGTTGGAGAGGGAAGAGCAGGCGAAGGTGAAGGAGTCGTCGTTTGTTCGAAGAGAGAGTCATGCGACTACACGCAAGGGATAAAAACATGAGCAGCGGTGCAAGGATGAACAATAACAAATAGCACAAAAATTAGGTTTAGCATAATAAAATTTTAACATACAAAATATTAAACCGGTTAAGTGTAAAAATTTTAACCCATTCAAGCTTATTGCTTCAGCACTTAAATATATAAATTTTATTTTATAATTTATTACTTCATCGAATATATACTATGAAGTAAAATTTCATATAAAATTAAAAGTGAGGTCAACATTTTTAAACCTATGAAGTTTAAAATCGTATTTACTGCATTAAATATATTACCGAAGTTAAAAATAATTTATTACTTCGTAATGACTAATTGTCGAAGTAAACATTAGTGAAGTCTATTGTCTATTTTCACATAGTGAAAGTTGTAGGTTTTGAAGTGTTCTACATTCTACAATTTAAATCAACCAAAAATACCAACTGAGCGCAAAGTTATGGTCATTTTACTAACTATCCACGCTGTAGTCTGGAGCTTTGCATGGCCGTGTATAAAACGCATGGTCGTCACTTTTTCCCATGTACACTTGTGCTGAAACTCCAATGGACATATTCCCCATCAAGTTAGAGCCGTGTGGGTACAATTTTTGTCCAATTTGACATCGTTTCTACCTTGATATGTCTCAATAAATATAACAACGTCGCTGGACATCTTCTTCCAAAGTTGCTTGAATATTAATTTTTTCTCTATTTTCTCTCCGAAATCCATCCTAGCAATGAAAATAAAGCATAGAATAGATCTCCATACAAAATATATGGAAGTATGTCATTATAATAAGATAAGGTGTAATAAACGCAGATTATATGCAATGAAATACAAGTAGATGTGCGTGAAACAGTGCATAAAAACATATATAATCTACGCACATCACACCCCCAGACTTAAACATTTGCTTGTCCTTAAGCAAAATCTACATCGAAACTCATGTGATTAAGTAGTGCATCGTAATGTCTAGCGAATCAGTCCAATACTATCAAATGCTTTCATTGGTGAGCAAGATACAAAAATAGTTTGAATATGGCCGAAGTAATAGTTCTCCATGCTCAGTGCAATAGTGGTCAAAGTTTATCAAGTCTCAATTTCTAATCCTAGTTAAGTCATCATTCAACCATCTTTTCCTATCAATACTCAGCAATAGACACTTACCTGACACATACTTGGTTCATTCTTCTTAAACAATCTAAGGTCTCAAAGGCATGCTCAAGCCAAGAGAAACTTAGTATTTATTTCCCTACTAACCTAACTCGGTTTCAAAGGGGCAAATACTAGCTTCCACTCACGATAACAAATTATTTTTATCCCTTATTCAAATACAAAGCTCTTTTTTTTTCATTTTTTTGGTGCTTTTATTTAATGCTAAAGCACTTATAACATAAGCATATATGAAGGAATGCAAATATTAGGATACATTTTTCCAAATTAGCCTTAATGACTTGAGCATATCCAGTAACCAAAATGAAGTTTAAGAAATCACCATGAGAATTTCAAGTACTAATCAAGCTAAATGAATCATAACTATTCTCAAGATTTTCAACCATCAAAACTAGGCATAGTGAAAAGAGATCCTAAAACTATGCCAACACTAAAACTATTATAATAAAACATTACTCACTTCATGCTATCATTGATAGAAAAAGATAGATCACTAAATATACTATCACCACAAGTCACCCATAAACCACATGAAGTCTAGAATAAATGTGCTATTATTTTACATTCAAGAATAAACAATAATGACATGATGTATGATTTAATTAGGATATTTTTATTATGAAAAGAATTGAACTACAACCCACTATGTATCCCCCCAGACTTAAAATTTTCATTGTCCAAATGAAAATAAAATCAAATTTGAAGGATAAATGAAAGAATAAGGAGTTACCAACTGAAGCGTGTCATATATCAATATCATTGAAGCTTTCAAATGTACTCCATCAACACAACCCTCATAATCAACGAATCCTACAAAAAGAATAGACAATCAAAACTAAGTAGGGGATAAGGGATTTTATGAACAAAGTAAAGAAATAAGAAAGAAACTGAAAATTGAAAATAGAATTGAACTTGGGTTGCTTCCCAAGAAGCGCTTGTTTAAAGTCATTAGCTCGACCTATTATTTGGGCTCATCTAAATCTCGATCTGGCCAGAATAGAATACTTCTGGACTTTTCTTCCAATAGCCTATGTTATTATGAGGAGAGCTTTGGTCATGTGAACAATGTAATGTAGCACCACTCTCCTAATCTTCGTCTCCTTAAAAGTTAACTTATGGTGGCCGGAGATGGTTTAGATTGAGCTCCCAAATTTTGGCCTTATAAAAATCTGCACACCAAGAAGAAAAGAATATCTCCCACACAAGAGAAATATAAGAAATGACAAAATAAGAATTAAATCTAAAAGAGCATGTATCTAGAGATGAATCACACCCAATAAAATTAATACTAGGTACCTGTATGAAATTTACCAAAAGATCTCTAGGAATACTCACATAGCATTGTGAAGATGTACCTAAAAGTTCCATGCAAGTGGATGTGACTTCTTCATTGTAGGGTAAAAGATCTTGCTCTATCTCAGGTGATGGTGACTCTAAAGAAGGTGATTCTTGAGACTCTTCCATAACTATACTAGTCCCTACACTTTCTTCATCCCCTATACATTCAATTCTTGCTGCTACTCCAATTTCTTGTGGGTGTTTCATCAAACAAGGTGATTCTTGGGACATTGTTTCCACATCACAAGTCCCTACATATTCTTCTACAACATCAACATCTTCAACAGTGAAGAGTATATATATTCAAATCAATATCATCAAAGGTGGGATCAATTACAATTTCAGAAGCTTCACATTGAATATAGTCATCATAATCATCATCTGAAAACTCAATCTCATCATAGCAACCTTTAATCTCATCCAATAATTTACAAGCCATTTCATAATCAATGCAATCTCTATTAGAAAAATCTGAAATATAACTACCTTTAACATTGATATCTCTATCTAAGAAATTGCAAGTTGCCACCACATCATTATAGTGTCCATCAAACTTTTCAATTCTTATGTTGCATTAACCTTTGTGGAAAGGAGATGGGTGGAGTTCATTGGATTGATTTACCCTTCATATCAAGAGATTCATATTGTGTGTGTAAAAGAGGTTCAAATTGATTACCTTGCCTTGAACTTATCAACCATTGTGGAAATGGTATAGATGCCATCAATTTCATTAATTGGGGATTGGAAATGAGACTTTGCAATTCTCCATTGGTCTTCTCTTGAAATCCATACCCATCTCTCTTCTTATATACATTGCAGTCATTTCCCAATTTGAAATTTATACCAAGTTCATTTGCTTGTTCTTTAGTAGGTGGAGGGTCATGTTTAAACCATTTTGAAGCTAATTTGTCCAAGCCTACCACCACTTCCTTGAACCCCTGATTCTGTGGCTTGTTCATAACTTCTATTTGATCTTCAAGGCTCTTAAGTGGTTGCTTCAATACTGGATTGACTTTTTCATGTACACTCATGACTTGCACTTCAGGACTTTTTGAGGGGGTCTCCATCCAACTCTTAGTTGACCATTCTTGGAGGTTCGATGTTACTTACTCAATTAAGGTATATGCTTCATCCAAAGTTTTGTTCATTAAAGAACCTCATCGTTTTGTTCATTAAAGAACCTCTAGCAGATGAATCTAATATTGATTTGTTTGAGAATGAGAGTCCCAAGTAGAACATGTGCATAGTCAACTATTTTTCCAAACAATGATGAGGACATTTATCTTAATAAACTGTTAAATCTACTCCATGCTTCATATAATTCCTCTCCATCTTTCTAAATAAAATTTGAGATTTTGTTCCTCGTATATGTTGTTCTGCATGGAGGACAATAGTGATTCAGAAAAGCTGCTCTAATTGTTCCCAACTTCTAATGCATAGATGGCGGAGAGAATAGAACCATGTCTTTGCCTTATCCTTGATACTAAATGAGAATGTCAACAATTGGACTGCATTTGATGAAACACCATCTTGATTTACAATATTGTAGAGCTCTAAAAATGTCTCAAGGTGTAGATAAGGATTTTTTGAATACTCTCCTCCAAACTGGTGATCTTGTATCATAGTAATCAGCATAGGGTCTAGTTGGAAGCTTCTAACATCGATATGGTACAATAGGAGATAAGAATCTAGCAGATATAGGTGCGCTAAAATCTCTTAAAGACCTTGTAACGCCCGCCCTTATCTACTAGGCTTAAGAGCGGGGTTACTGACATAC
>JBAMIB010000053.1:3386593-3396642 GCA_037177415.1 Kaempferia rotunda | reverse complement strand
TATCATTCCGCTCTGACACCGAAACCTTGGCACGGGTCGAAATTTTTAAGATCAAGATGGTATTGCTTATTTGATGATTTATTGCAATCATTAAAAAAGTATACATATCCTCTTTACTTAATTCAATCATCTATTTTTTATTTTTATTTTAGTAACTTATTAACTTACATGAAACTTTTGGAAAAGGTAATAAGAGATGAAACAAATATTTTAATAATCAATTTGCTTTCATGCTTATAAGATCAACTATAGAATTTATTTATTTAATAAGCAATTAATCGAGCAATACAGTGTAATGAAGAGGGTTATGCATATATTTTACCATCTTAGAAAAATGCTTTTGATAGAGTTCATGGAAAATTATTGTAGTTGCTGTTAGAGGAGAAAAAATATCTAGTAATTATGTCAATGTGATAAAATACATGTACAATAATGTATTTATTAGTAGCAAAGTTTTCAGAGTGTATGTTTTACATTAGAACCAGATGCAGTTTAAATTAATTAGAACTACAATTGAATGCTCAATTATAATAAAGGAAGTGAAAGAATGTGTAAGAAGAAAGCAATAGGGGTTATGCTGGTATGTGATAGATAAACAATACTAATGTAAATGACCATTATGAAATTTTTGTTATAACGCTCTAAAAATGTCATATTTCATAAATGTGTTGATGCAACTTGCAACTTACAAATATCATCTAATAGATAGTATAGCAAAGATAGGAGTGGTCACAAAAATGGTGCCAACTTCAAGATAACTGGAGAGTTATTGGAGCAAGAACATCCAACATTGTTTTGGACACCATATGCAATATATTGTATTGAATTGATGATGCTGATCATCGGTAAACTTGATATAGTAGTGAAGAAAGGCAGTGAAAATGAGATAATTGTTAACAAAATTCAATTGATTAATGAAGAAATGTATTGATAGGAAGATTCTATGACTTGAAGCAATTAGGTTTGCTTCTCTCTTATGTTAAAGTTGTCCTGGAATGGAAGAGGACTGCAGCTTTGGGTTAGAAAGAAATATCAGACCTTGTTAACAGCAACCTTCAAATCATCCAATCAGCCAGCATGGAAATATTTGATAGATGATTTAACCAATAAAATTTGATTTCCTTTGACCACTGAATAGGAAATTTAATGCATTAGTGTTTCCCAGGCTCTTAGGAGTAAAATAACTGTGGGTAAACCTTCACAGCCTGGGCAAGGTCCTAGTATCTTTTTAGTTATTCGTAATAACAATAATATTTCTTTTAAAACATTCTTATTCTCTAATTTTATAAAGCACTATTTAAATTGGGAAAGTCTTAACAGGTTTACCACTTTTAATATTTGTTTTTTATATAACTATTCTCACATTTGCATTCTTTTCCTTATGTCTTTAGAGTAAGCATTAACAAGGTTGTTGATTTCGTTTTTGCATTTTGTTAATCCACTATGTACCTAATTATAGTCGAATACTAATGTGTTTGTTTCAGTTATGGGCAAAGTTGAAGGACAAGGTGAATCTTGGCATGGCCATGTAACTGCAGTTACTGTAGCTTCCCAGTACCGAAGGCAACAACTAGCAAAGAAGCTTATGCATTTGTTGGAGAACATTAGTGACAAAATGTACTAGTTACGTTTTTAAATATTCCTTGCTGTTTAATATTATATGTCTATGTTGCTTTTTCTGCTAAACTGCATGCATGTATGGTGCTGTCCTGCTAGATATCTCTTATGTGTGCTCTATGCTTTTAAATTGCTGGATATTAATAGAATTGCATCATATGCACACATCACACCAAGGTTAATTCAATATTAGAAATTCTATGATCGGAATATGAACAATTATGCATACCAACATTTATCTTGAGCATTTTGCTTGGTAGAATTCTTTTAGGGGGCGCTTGGTATATATTTGGGAATCGGAATGGTAATGGGTTTGATTGAGGGGGGAATGAGTTTAGCGATAACCTAGGGGATGTGGGTTATGAAATTAGGGGTATGATACTCATACATGGATTCTTATTCCTGTCTACCAAGCATAAAAAATGTGAATCAAACAGATTTCATTTCCATTCCAGTCTCCTAAACCCGTCTACTTAGACTTTCTGTTCCTAACACTTAGAATTTTTTTTATTATTCTTTGAGTTCAAAAAATGTTGTTATTAATTTTTTTTTGGAAAAATATATTCTTTTAAAATTAATTAATTTTTTTTGAAAAAAATGTATCTTTTTCATGGAAAATTTTCTACAAATTTGGATAAAACTTTTTGTTATCTACAATTTTTTTTTCAAAATTTTTCTATAATTTAAACTAATTTTAGAATTAATTTTCTCAATACTAGTTTTTAAATTTTGAAAAATTCAAGTTTTTCAATTTAAGTCAGAAAATTACTTCAAAATTTTTTTAAACTACATTGGTTATTCCTTAGCAATTTTTCATTTTTTTAAGTTAGTGTCCCAATTTTTAATGTGATTAAAGAGGAAGAATTTGTTAAGTTTAGGGGTAGTTTTTTTTTTTTAACTTTTACTTACATATCTTTTTCTTGCACTTAACTGATTTTTTAAAAGTTTAATTTTACCCTAACCATTGTTGGTGTAGTTTGCATTAATAGTCAAACTCAAGTTTTGATGAATGAAAAATAGGTTAAAGTTAGACTCTGTGTGAACTGACCTGTCTGTGAAGCTTGCAGGTGAAAAGTTTGGAGGTTCAAATCCGGCACATCGGGATGTCTGACTCCCGGTGTAGACGATTCGGGATGTCCGACTCCCGGTGTGGACGATCCGGGATGTCCGATTCCCGATGTGGCAATCCGAGATGTCCGATTCTCGGTGTGGCGATCCGTGATGTCTGATTCCCGGTGTGACGACCGGGATGTCCGACTCCCGGTGTGGCGATCCAGATGTTCGATTATGGTGTGAGCGATCCGGATGTCTAATTCCTGTGTCAATGTTCCGGATGTCTGATTCTAAAAGGTAAGTGAGGTATGTGACTGGTAAGGACGCGTTCCTGCTGGAAGGAACAGTAGGTGTCGGACCAGCTTATAACCATTTTGGGAATCTAAGCTAAGTACCTTGACTAGGTTTTGATCTTGGAGGGACAAAACATAATTAAAACTACCCTTATATTATTGTGATAACTCTATTTTATAGGGTAGATAATTTATATGTCTCTAACATTATTTTGTAGGTCAAAAGGGTAGAATTGATCTCGGATGAAAGTGCTGGAGGCACCTCTAGGGGTGGTGGAGGTGCCTCCCGAAGGAGCCTGCCGCGGGCTGGTGGCACCTGGCGAACGGCACCTTCTGGGGCTCTGAAGGCGCCTGGTGGAGGTGCCTTCCAAGGCGCATGAGGCACCATCTAGGCGATCAAAAGTGAGGAATTCGGCTCTTATCGTCTTTGAGTCAATTTGGATAAGTACTGACGTTGGAGACACCTTCAGAGGGGCTGAAGGTGCCTTTAGACCTCCATAAAAGGGCATCTCAAGCTGTTCTATGAAAACATCAATTCCCACAAGCTCTTGCATGCTCTACTGGTTCTATGTGCTTTGAAACTTTGATACTATTGTCGTGCTGCCGCTCTGGACCTTCGACCGTTGCCGACAGCCCGACCGCAACTCCCGAGCTCATCCGAATTCTTACTTCTAGAGTTGGTAAATTTAATTAACTGCTATTTGTACTTAGTTTTTACAAGAGAAGTGTAGCTTGTTACACTTCTCTAATATTTGTATTCGATTCACTCTTCCGGAGTTACATTGCCCAACAAAATGGTCCGGAAGACCGTGGGCCTTCGAGTAAGAGTCGTCCAAGACTCCGAACGAAGTAAATCTTCTTGTGTATGTTTCTCTTATTTCCGCTGCGCTTTCTTCGATTTTTATCATGATCGATATTCATCCCCGCCCCTATCGTTTTACACGATGCTACATATTCTTTTGTCTGAAATGTGTTTGTAACTTCCTCCAATTGATATGTAATGTCTACCCAATGTCCTCAATTTTTTTCCCTGTTTTCATTTTAAAAACAACCCACTAATCAATCGTGCCACATTTCAAACTAGGATATGAATAATAGAATACTTGAATCACTTGTTGTACTAACTTAAATTGTTTATATATGTTATACAATCTCTTATGATTTATTTCAACTAAATTATATCATGGATGCACCTTCATCCCTCTGACAGGATTAAACTAGCTACACATAAATAAGAAAACTCATATTTCAAGGCTAGGGTCTTCTACCTTTATAATTTCATCCAGCAAAGTATAAAAATCATTGTTTGCACCTCTAATATTGAATGACTAAAAACAAACTCTACTATTCATTATACTCTTCCCCATTCCATATTCTTGAGTATGAAAATTATAATCATCTATGAAATATACTTGTCAATTAAGTGTGTACCAATGCTTTTGAACCCCATGACAGATAGAATAACAATTCGTGTTCAAGGTGAGTTTGATTATCATGAACCTAAAGTCAAATAAATATATTTAAAATTCTGCATATGTGTAAAATAAATTTAAATTATTTACTTACATATGATTTGACCCATGGTGCAAATTATTCTTTACATAAACGATGAAACTCTTGTGTCAGCAATTCAAAATATACATTTTTGAAAATCCTACCAATAAAAAAATTATAATACAATTGATTTATGATATAAGAAATATAAAATATAGGAAATATATATTAACTCGTAATATGATGATACTTCTTGATAATTCAGTAAAATATTTGTCTAGGTTTCTCTCAATTCTTGACTAGTTATGTATCTCTACTTACATGACCCACTTGGTAGTTAAAAATTGAGAATGCATTCAAATTTTGATTAATAGGGCCCTCATCATTTCTTCTCATTCTTCACCTTTGCTCTGAACATGAGACTCAAAATAGTATGATGCAAAAGTTGTTACTTCCTCCACAATGTATGCATTAATAATAGAGACTTCAACTCATGTCTTATTTTTCACTTTTTTCTTCAAATGATATAGGAATCTAATTATAATAAAATAAATTATATTAAATATTAATATATAATAAAATTAGTCAATTTTTTTGTATTTACATTGTCAAAGTATAGAAGATAAAAATTTTACCTTCGAAATAGATACATCTATCGAAAATGGACAAGTTCTCTAACTTTAGCCTCATATGGCAAGTGAACCAAAAGATATTCCATAGAATCAAAAAAATGAGGGTGGAAATATCCTTTCCAAATTACACAAAATGATTGGAATGTCTCTCTCTAACATCTCCATATTTGAATGTCTCAAAACTATTGAGTAAATATTATGAAGGAAAATCCTTAACTCTGTAATGGCACCCCATACAAAATTTGGTAAGAGTTCCTTAAAAGCAATAGGAATGAGCATTAACATTAATATATGGCAGTCGTGACTTTTTAAACTAATCAATTTGTATTCCTTCATATCGACACATCTTCCAAGATTAGAGACACAACCATATGGAAATGTCAATGATTCCAACCATTAATAAACAATACGTCTTTGATCCTTATTTAATATATAAACTGTCTTTGGCTTTAATCCCCTACTACTTTCTTCAACATCAAGAGTTGATTTTTTACAAAGGAGTTGCATATCTTTTCTTGCATTCAGATTATCTTTGATTTTTCTAGTGATATCCATTACTGTATTTACCATATTATCAAAAATACTCTTCTCAATATGCATTACATCGAGATTATGATGAATCAAATGACTAAACTAATAATATGATAAATCCTAAAATATACTTCATTTAGTCCATTTTGTGTATTTCCATATTCATATATTGTATCATGTGGCTCTTCAATAATAGATAGAAAGTTAAACACTCTGTACCAAATATGTCCACCTATTAATCTCAATGGAGGAGGTGTTCTTTCAATTCTATTGATAGTGAATTCTTTTTTTTTTCTTTCTAAAATTATGATTTAGTGGTAAAATTATCTATGATAATCAAAATAACTCAGCTTCTTCCTATGTTTCAATCTAATTAACTTTAATCTCTCTATATATATTAGGCATCATAAAATACCAGTGGTACTCCATCCCATAATTTATGGTCCAAAAAAGAGGAGCCTTTATTGTAAACATCTGATTAGTATGAATATCGTATATAGAAAAACCTTCATCCCATAGTTGTTTGACACTACAAGAAAATGCTTATTCCACAATACTCGAAGCACAATGATTTTATGCCAAAATTGTTGTTTTTTACTTTTTAACAATGGTTTTAATAAAAACTATTGTCTTTGAGCATTTCATTTTAATCAAAGACAATGATTTGTGAAAATCTGTTGTCTTTGAGTGATTTTTTGAGGCTACGACAATGATTTTTGAAAACTGTTATCCATTTGCACTTTTTTTGGGGGGTTATGACAACGATTTTTAAAAATTATTGTCTATTTGTGCTTTTTTGGCGAGGTTAAACAATGGTTTTTGAAAACTATTATCTATTTTCAAAAATATAATCCCTCTATTCTCTTAATTCTCATGCCAAATCTCTGGCGAATTTCATCTCTTCTACCCCTTGGACATCGCAATGACCCCTCTTCCTTTCTTCCTCCACCAAGTCTAGTGGATCCATCTCCTTCCTGGCCATCATCGGTCGTTCATCTCCTCGCCATCCCTCTCCTCAAGCCTCCACCACATCCCTTCCTTGTCATCTCTTTCTCACACCAACACAAGGAGACACGCGACACCAAGCTCTCAATGTCACCTTCCATACATCCTTCTTATCTATTTCCGGTCATCTCTTATCTTCAGGTTAGAATAGTGAAATCTTACCACTTCATCTCCAGCTCTTCTTTAGGTTTGAAGAGATGATCCGACCACTTCATCATCCAGCTGCCTTTTATTAGCACTCGCATCCCCCTCTCCTCTTTGGGTTAGAAGAGGAGAGTTTCTCTCATCTCCTTCATTTCCAGACATCAACTATTCCCTCTTCGGAGCCCTCTTCAGACGATTCTAACATTATCCCATCCGCAAGCTCCTACAACTGCTGTCCACTCGTGAGCTTGGGTCGATCTCTTCGTGTGTGGTTTATGTTTCTTGTTGGATTGTTTCTTAAGTGTTCATTGTTCATATGTGTGTTAATGCTTGTATTGAATTGATCTCCCATGATTAATTTGTAGACACTTTGGTTAATTTAATTCATACCCATAATGCGTTTGACAAAATGTCTCTTTACTTAGTTAGACTTTAATTGTTGCAACTAGTGTAGTTTAATTTTGTGCAATGCTTTTCTTGTTGAATTTAGTTAGGATGTTTATTCTTATTCTTACATTCGGAGCAATTACGTTAGATTAAATTAGGTTTCATTCCATGTCAAGTTCATATCATGCTTACTTTATGTTTTTGTAAATTTTCTTACAATTGTAACTTAGGGTAGATTAGATATCCATTACTTGCAATTGTAGTTTGACTCTTATTGATGTATGAAGGAGCTTAAGATTGTTTAATTCAAATAAGCAATTGTAGTTCCATTACTTGCAATTGTACAAATGAGCTTAAGATTGTGGTATACCCTCTCTAGATTGTGCAATAGTCTGTGGGTTACTGTGTTCCTTGTTTAGTTGTTATTTCACACTTTCATTTTTTATATATTTTCATAGCTCTTATATTGCTTTTCATAGTCATATGATTAATGATGTCTCTTAATAACCTTTTGAAACAAGTAATCAAGTGTATAACTCTCTTCTTTTATGGGAATATCTTATAATATTTAACTATGTTGATATTGCTACTGTCCTTGAATCTTTACATCAATAAGCATATCTAGGATTTTTCTCATTGTGTTTGAATTTTAAAATTTTTTATTCAATGATGTGATTGAATCTAATTGATTTTTCTCCTCTATAATGTAATTACATTGCAGCTATGTAGACAATATTCATCTTCAAGTACCACTTCTTCAAGAAATTTTTCAAAGTAATAGTTTAGTTAAGGGGTATAAACTTATTAGGAAAGATGTTAGTTAAATTCGCAATGTCAAAGTAATGATCTAACTACTTTGATGAATCTTTTAGATCTTGCTAAGCCATTGATTTTATAATGGGGGTGCCTAGACTAACTATTTATCATGTTAAGAGTCATTTACAGGTACTTAGTTTCAGCTTTTTCTTGTGAACATTTCATTTTTTGAGTTCATTTATTTAATTCCTCTACATGATGTAAGAAGAAATATCACCTTGCAAAGTACGCGCCTAACTTTTTAGTCGATGGCAAGTATCTTTAGAGAACTTGACTAGTGTTTGATAGTGTTATGAATTTGTATTATTATCTTTTCACATGATCAAAGAATAGAAGTTAAAAAATAATTATTGCCATGAGGATTTAATCTAGTATTTAGTATTCATGTAGGTACAATATATGAAAGAAAAACATGTAGGAGACTTGATTTCTGGACTTGAAAGTACTTCGTGAGTTTATGAGTAATACTCTTCCTTATTTTTCATAAAAAATAATAAAATAGTTTATGCCTTGACCTTTTTTTCCTTCTCATTTTTTAGATTCACTCTTTTTTTGAGTGAATATTTGTGTTACTGTGTTACTGACATGTTTTGTTTTGCTACACATCTAACTCATTTTAACAAATTAATGACAACTTGTGCATAATCTCATTTTATATGCTATTTTCTAAAAAAATAAAAAAATCTTCTCTTTGACTATTATATTCTTGTGTCAGTGGGATGCAAATTACCGAAGCATTTAAAATATATATGGAGGTGCAAAAACTACTTCAAGAACAATTAGAGGTAAATTCCATATGCACTATGAAAAGATATATAATATTTCTATTGTTTTTGCTTCTTGTAAATTTCTAAATGATTTAGCAAATGAGATGAAAATAAATTTGTATGGACGATTATAGGGAACAATAACTACATGTTATGTGGCACTAATTCTGAACCTAAGGGTATGATTGGGAAGTACTTCAACGATTGTAATGAGGAGGATACGAGTAACCACGCAAAGGATGAAGAACTAACAAGAAAAAGTTGGGATTTAAGCGAGAAGATGTTTAAAGCCAATGAGTAAAGAACATTTAAGGTAAGTGGGTAAATAGCATCTTCTTAGAGCAGTGCATGAGTAAGAAAGTCGTAGCAATTGAATATCTGAAGCTATTGGTCGAAGTGACTTTTAGGCTCATCCAGGCGCCCCTATCAAGCTGACATAATGTACCCTCTGCAAAACTATATCCATCAAAGTTTATTCTGATCCAGTCGCCTTGACCACTCTCAGGTGCTAGGAAGCTAACATATTCCAACCAATCAGAGCATGCCAACTCAGTTGTAAATGTGACTGGGTTCGGGTCCAACCAAGAGCCTAGACCTACTCAGGGCGCTTGGACCTCTGGGCGCCTGGACCCTTCTATGGTGGCTGGAAGTCCCTTTTCTGATCAACTTCTAGCTTTGATTTTCTGCACCACAGAGTTAGTACAACAGATAAAAGATAGTATTAAAAATGAATTTGATAGTTTCGAGACTGTCTGATGTTAACTTATGATTTAATTTCGCTAAAATCTTAAGTCTGACTAATGTCTACTGTTCCCTCAGCAGGGAATGTGTCCTCACTAGATTTCTATCCTCTAGTGGTTACCTCCACTTACCATTTGCAGTTTTACTTGACTTTGATCTCTTGGACTCACCAGGTCTTCTTGACAGATGCTCCATTTGAACTTCGGTAAGTTGTCATGTCCTGCAGACCCAACTGAACTTCCTTTCAGATATCTGTTAGTACTCTAAGTTAGTTTTGATGTGATCAACCAAGTTAGATTAGGTTCTGTTATGGTTTAACCTTATGTCTAAGTGTACAGGAGCTTAGGAATACAAAAAGTCTAAAGGAAGACATGGTAGTGTTGGATCGTTAAAGAGCGATAGAGGGGGGGGGGGGTGAATATCGCAAGTCGATTTCATTCGAAAAAGTTACGCAGTGGAAGAACAGAAAATAAAAGACAAAGGATGCAAGGATTTTTACTTGCTTCGGAGTCTGTAACGGCTCCTACTACAAGGCCCACGATCCTTGATCGTTTACTTTGGGCAATCAC
>JBAMIB010000053.1:3352431-3365662 GCA_037177415.1 Kaempferia rotunda | reverse complement strand
TTTGGTTCATTTACAGCCCTAAATACAGATACGAAATAGCATGAAAAAATTTTTAATTCAATAACAAGCACAACACTTAGATTTATGTGGTTCATAAACCTGAGTTCCACTGAACCAACCGTTCTAGCAATAATCTACCAGCTTACTCCTGTCAAAAACCTTACAAATATTTGTTCTTTACCAACACATACAAAGTAAAGAAATAAATGTACAAATGGTATTAGAAAAATCAAAATGAAAAGTTTACAATACGAAGTTTGCTTTGATCACTTTTTGCAGCTCTTGGATTGCCTCCTAATTATGTCTAGGAGTACATCATCACTTATCTCTAAAGCTCTCTAGAATTAGCATTTAAATTTATTAGGTCCAAAAGAATTTATATATTTTCACAATGGTATAATATTGTCCATTTTAGGTCTAAGCTCTTATAATTTTATTTTTGGACTCCACCTAAAATATTTCATACCAATAGAGATATCCTATGATCTTTTCTATGTGTTTCCAACGTGAGACTTTATTTGTAACCTTACAACCATAATAATCTCCCCTTCAAATGAAGGATCATAGGCCCCCCCCCTCAAGTGAAAAGTCATTCCATTTGATGTCTGATCCTCAACCCACTAGGTCTCCCTGCCCCTAGATCCAACAGACCTACTAGATCTTCCTGCCCCTCAGTCCACCCGACCTACTAGGTCTTCTTACTCGATCCATCCGACCTATTAGGACTTTCTCACCCCCCCTTAGTTCAATTGACTTACTAGGTCTTCCTTGTTGGGACCTTCTGGAAAGCTAAAGGGGATGAATAGTTCTGATTGCTTCTTTGTCAGTGATTTACAGCAGAATACTTAAACAATTGCTAACACCTCGATTTATTTGGTATTCACCTTAAGATGATGTGACTAATCCAAGGATCTGACTCTCTCTCACACATCCACTATGTAAACACTCCTTCTTGGAAACAATCTGGAGGTGGAGAAACCTCATACAACTCCAAACAAGAGATACAACTCAAAACAAGAAATAAATACATGAATACAAATTAGAACCTTGCTTCTAGATCTCTTGTAGATTTTGAACATCTCTTGAATCTTGGAAGTGCAGCAACATTTGTCTCCAAGAAGCTCTCAAAAACTGATATTGAAGCTGGAGAAGATTCGAGAGAGAGAGAGAGAGTGTTAGCAAGCGACGTTGTAGTGATCACGCTTTTGAACCTCCTGTGTCACAACAGTCAGGTCCCCATCAATCAACTGATCGATTAAGTATCTGGATAGATCAGTTGATCGATCCAGCTAGCTTCTGTGCTCTTACGACTCCCGCGGAATCGATTGACCAATCTATTTTGAATACCTCACGTTCTCCCAAGAAAACTGAGATAAATCGATCAACTAATCGATTGGTGTAGTTGGATTGATCAGCAGATCGATCGAACTTCGTTCTGTGCTCTCGCGAAGAACACCATAATCGATCAACTGATCGATTGGACTTGGCTCAATCGATCAACTAATCAATTATCCAAACCTAAACTTGATAAACTCAAGTTTAGTTACCGCACCCAATATTCGGTCAACGTGACCTGTTGGGACTCCACATTGCCTAACATCCGGTCATCCTTGACTAGGGCCGTCTCAAGCTTATTTGAGTACCCTAGGCGATAAAGAAATTAGATCTTTGATGACATTAGTTAAAAAAATTTCCTCACCTTTTTTTATTTGGACTTAAGACTGACAAAAATTCGGACTTATGATCGAAAATGATGGATTTAAAGCTTATTTCCATTTATCAATGAGATTGCCTTGATCGTCTCTTGGTATTTCGAACTCTTCCTCCATGATCATCATGATGTCGAAATCGGTCTCAAAGAAAACTTTCATCATTTTCTTCCACCACGAAAAGTCGCCTTCAAATCTTGGTGTGTGGATGTAGTTTTCGGCCATCTCTTTGAATTTTCTTCTCGGCGGTTAGTCCTTCGAAGCCGACGAGGCTCTGATACCACTTGTTGGGATCGTAGATACCAGATTTTCTTGTTCCTACGAGTTAGTGCATCCGAAATCCAATAGAACAAGACACAAAATGCTTACCAATGCTAACAAGGTGAGTTACTTGGTATCCACCTCCAGAGGAGGTGACTAATCCAAGGGTCTGGACTATTCACACACTTTCAATATGAACTTTCTTCTTGTCGGTGAAGCAAACCTCCCATAATTGCTCTTCTTCCTCTTTACAATAAGATCTCAGAGAGTAAGCAAGAAGGCCAGAAGATGGCAAGAGAACACTGGTCATTTCGTGGCTAGAATCCTTCTCTTAAATAGAAGGGTTTCTGCAGTAGTCGCCTGCTCCCATTAGCAGGCAACTGCTGCCTTCATAATCACAGCGCCGAACTCACGATCCTGCCAACGGCTAGTTAACCGTCGCCTGCTCCCAGGACCAGGCGGCTGGTGCAGGCGACTGCCCACTGTATTGGTCACTCGACCAATCTTTCTGTGGGTTTTGCATTTCGCCTTCTTTACTGGATCAGTCGCCTGGTACATGCCACCAGGCGGCCAGAGTACAAATCACTCTCTCTCAACTCTCATGACCTTCTTTTGCAATCATGACTCCTTGCCTTCAAGCTATCTTCCTCTCGGCTCTCGTCCCTCGGATGCATACATGCCCATGTCCCCGTCTTCATGTCATCCTTCACGTCTGCCCGGAAGTCTGCTTCCCTCAGCTTTGTCCTCGCTGCCTCATCCACGGTCCCTCGGATGCGTCATCCTTCTCTGGACATAAGGTCATCATCAGAGTCTACCAGAGCTCCGCTCCATGGACTTTCCCTGTATACTATAAATCCTGCAAGACTTAATCAACATGTCAAATACATATGAAACCTAACTTAAACTCATTTTGACACACACATCAAAAACATGATTGCATCAACAATTACAATGTATTTAGGTTTGTAATAACTAATCTAGAATACATTATAGTAGCTATTGGGTTGTTTTTACATAATAAACCTTAAACTTAATTTAAATATACAGTAATAGCTATCAGATAGCTTTTATACATTAGATTAACTATTAAATAGTTTTCACACGTAGTAACTATCGATAATTTCTATACGTTATAATAGTTATCCCTAGTAGATTAAGGTTTATTTTTAAGATAAAGGCGCTTTTTGAATTTGATTTTGAAATTTTTTTAAAAGGGGTGCTTTTGTGATGATTGGTAAAATTTGGGACGCGCTTTTATGTTTTTTCCCCTTAAAAATATGATAGAATAGTTTGTTAAACAATTCTTTTTTCTAATTCTAATAAATTTTTGAAACAAATTATTATATCTATATTTCAAAAAATTTACAAATATTAAAAATTACAGTGTGAATTGAGCAGCCATGCCCATGTTGAACCCGGACTCCCGGAGTCTTACCAGCGCGGCTAGTCAGCACAAGTGTGGTCCAATGGGACGGCAACGTATCGGTGAGGCCCACTTGGGTTCGAGGTATTGGGTCTAACGGTTGCGTGACTTAGTGGTGGCCCTATACGCCGTATCACGATAGCTGATACAGACACGTGTACGGTGACGTGGCCTCCCCCTCTGCACTTCGCTCGATTTCAGAGTAGCGCACCTCTCCGCTCCGCCGTCTCCGATGGGTCCATGGAGCAGAGAGTAGCACTGGGGTGAGGCGGATCGGTCCTCCTGATGAGATCCTTCGAGTTCGGCGTCCCTTCCAGAGGTCTGAGTCGCTTCCGCCAGTAGGTTTCTGCTCTTTGGAGGCATAGATTTGGTGAATTGGAGAGTTGGCGAAGCAATTCGTGCCAGATATTGCAGGTAAGCGATGTTTCTGGGTGGTGCGGCGTGTTGTTGTTGCACTGCGCTGGCTTTGTTGTTTTCTCGCCGCCGATGGACTCTGTCAGTGTTTGGTGGTTTGCTTCTTGTGCTTTGGGTTCGCCAGAATTGGGGTTTGAGTTCTTTACTGGAATAAATATTGAATCTTGGTCGCTGCTTTCCTTGATCTCTTATGGCTTTGAAATTTACAATTTTTTAGATAAATATGATTTCTTCTGTTGGCGTGTGTGTTTATGCGTGGGCGATTATAGATAAACATGAGGTAGATCTGACAGATTTGAAGAGAATTGGTGATTAGTGGAGGGATGAATTGTCTGAATAGCAGATGATAAGGAACTTATTTTCCTTGTCTTAAAAAAAAACCTGATTTTACTAAACCAGAATGGATTTTATCTTCATTTTATATCAACTTTCGGTAATGGAACATAATCTTCCCTGTCATCTTTGCATATTTTTCTTTTTAGTATGGTTCATAATTTCACTTAGGAACCTGCAATATGGTCCCATTACTCATGAATGCCTGTTGCCGAACTTATTCCGTACTTGTAAGGATTTACTGTTTGTTTTATCAAGTTTTGTCGTTTGGTTGGTAAATGGTAATTCGTTTTGTTCTTTTGTAAATGTTTGCCGTATCTGTCATTTCTTTATAGGAAACATGGCTTAGTGTTTAATCCATCTACGAATGCCATTCCGAAGAGTTCTTTACTCTTTTGATTTAGCTACCAAGATGTTGCTTATTAATCGATGTCTGTCTCTTTGCTGATTGCTATTCTGGCCTGTAGAAAAGGAACAATTATCTCTTTCTACCAAAGGTTCCTACTTATCTGGGCAAGTGTGCGAAATTAAGGAAGATGGTACAATTGGTTCAACTGTGAGAGTAAATTTGTAAACTCATTTGTTACGGTGATGGGAGGCTATCTTTCTTCACGGAGAATGCAACATATTAATTTTCCATGGAGTACTAGTCATTCAGAGTCTAGGTATCTACACAAGTAGATAGTTATGTTGACTGTGCTTTAATCACACTAGAAAAAGTGTGTTAAAATTTGACACTATAATCTAATAATTTATCACAAAAAGTTTTGGTGACAATAATTTTGTCATGAGATTCATCGGCTTAAGTTCCATGGGTAAAACTATTAATAAATATTAATTTATCCATCACTAAATGTGAGATTAGTGAGAACTTTATTTGTCAGTGATTATATATTTTATAGTATTATCAAATACAATAGTAAAAAAATTTGTCATAAATTTTCATCACATATATAATTATTAACCACAACTTTATTACTAAAAATACTTTCAACCACAATTGTTTAACATTAAGTCTGACTACCTCAGCTTTTTGCAATGTTGATTCTTTAGAGATTTTGTTATGTTTGCATGGCCATGCTATGCTGAACCAGGGAATTAAGCATCTCAGTTCCATCTTTGGTTACTCCAAGGCACTCAAGTAGAGATGGTTGATTACAATTGAAGACTCTGGTTTGTGGCAGTGTTCCTCCATCTTCATAATATCCCAAATTCTTCTCAATCGTCTTTTGCTTTCTAGGATTGTTTTTTTTTTCCAAACAAAAAATTGTCTTTTACTATTTATAACACTTCTACTGAGTTTCATTCTATTCCCATGGTTTTGTGATTTTCAGAAAATTTGTAGTTTTGTACTACTGTAGTATGTAATACGTTTGAATCTTAATGATGTGCAAATCATCCTACTGATTATTGGTTTACTTTAATCATACTATTTGGCCATACCTATATTTCAACATTTATGAGATACTACAGCAAATTAAACTACATTTGTTAGATGGGCATTTAGTAAATTCCAGAATAACTGTTTCATTGGCCATTTGTCAAAACTCAAAACTCAGGAATCTTCCTGAAAGAAATGTCTTGTTATATATTATATACTGGAAGTTCTTTTATTTTGAAATTTTTGCAATTACAAAAAGAACTCAATTATCTGTACAATTGTTATCTGCAGGCGCTTCAGAGTGTGATTAATGGGGAATAATGAAGCTGTGGCACCTTCGAAATCTGAGAAATTGCCTTCACCTGTACAGGTGAGCAGATATTTTAAGTGAACAATAAACACCAAGTATTTTTTACCAAGAAGCTGACTTAATAGGTTGGCTCTGATGTACTAGTATGGTAATCCTGTGGCAGAAAGCAAAAGGAATGATTTAATCTGATGCTTCAATGCGTTACTGTTTTTGCTCGCTCCTTATCATATCTTATTTCTGAACATCAGTTATTTTTCTCTGTTTCTGGTAGTGAAAAATTTCTGTTTTAATTTATAAATTATCATTCTTTGTAGTTGCAAGAGCAGCCTGTGTTTCAACCATATGCTGACTGGACAGCTATGCAGGTCGGTCACTGCTAGATTTTATTTATATGGTTCTGGATAGTGTCAGATAATTATCAAAAAAGGTCATTTATTATCTTTCAGGCATACTATGGTCCTGGAATGATGCCTCCTTATTTCAGCACTTCGGTTGTCCCTGGTTATGCACCACATCCATTCATGTGGGCTCATCGGGTACATTAATTTCTTTGTTCATATCCTGAACTCTATTCTTTTTTTCTTGACTAATTATCTTTGTATCTAAAAGGTAATGGATCTTGTCTCAAGTTATGTTAAAAAACATCAAACATCTCTGTTTTCTGTAAATTTGTTAACATATTTATGTGTGATCCTTTCATACAAAATCAGGAAATTGGTTTGGTTCTTCTATGTGAATGGCTTCTTGAATTATTTCCAGTTCTTCCGCTTTTCTTTTGAGTCTAAGATGGATGTCTGACCTTATTGGAAAAGATAAACAGTAAAACATACTACTGCCCGTTATGAGTTAATGTTCAATCAAATTTAATAAACTAATTAGCTAATTGATATGAAAGGAGTTCTATTGCTATGTATCTCACTTAGTATTCTTTGGGATATAATAACCACTGATCTATAGTGGAGTAGTGCTTACATATTTTATTATAGATTAATTGAAGATAATATATTGCTCTTTGACATAAAGTTCATCCATTAACTGCCCTTTACTACCTCCGTTACTGTTGCCATCCTCATCATTTACTTTTTTGGTTAATAGGATTGGCTCAGAAAGCATGAAGTAAAGCTTATAGATGTGACTTGTCAACTTACCATCAACATAAGAGTTAACATTAAGTTGTTTGTCATTTATGTGTGGTATATCGGATCTTATTCCCTATATCGGATCTTATTCTCAAGGGAATGAACTTGTGGGATTTTATCTTGAAATGAAACATATGGGTATTGTAGCACAGGAAAACTGTGGGTTTCTTCTAGCTACAGTAGATTACCTTAAACGTCTACTTAAATGGGTCTTCATAATCATGCTTGATCCTATAACACCTTTGATTGTGGATTATTCATGTTGTTACTGTTGTTTGGTTTGACAACCGAGTATGAATGAGGCGATTAAAAAAATCACACTTACCGTGCAAATTGTTTGATCTTCATCAATTACAGGTCCATGTGTGATTTGACTACTCCCGAACCACAATTTAACAACATTATATTTTTCATGTTGTAAAGTCGCCCTGATTCACAATGCAGTGACCAATCCTGAAACTATATTACTGATTTAGTTGTTTTCTTTCCCAATTCTTATTATGTACAATTAGGTAGACTTCAAAAGGTGTATGAATAAAATACTTTCTTAAGACTAACAAGATTAGATATGCCTATGATTTTCACAAATATCAGTATCCATTGTTGACCATAGAGCTCAGATTGGAACTGCAAAAGCATGTTTTGTGACAATATAATATTGTATAAGTTACTATTGTCTTAACTTTCATCATCTTGATATAATTATTTTTCATGGACTCAGCCTCTTGTTCCTCCTTTTGGATCACCATATGCTGCAATGTACCCGGCAGGAGCTTATCCGCACCCGTCAATGCCTCTTGTAAGTTGTTCTTCACTTCTTTGTCACCCTATCTGATTGACTTTGAACTACATTTAGTGTTTAGAATACATAAGAGCTGGTATACACATAAAACTTACTATATGGATGATAATTGCTTGTTAGAGTACTTTTAACGAGGATGGCACTTATATTTGCAGGGTTCTCAAACCCAGCTTCCTGCAGCAACTGAGGTATTTGTTGTAAGGACTATTTACTCGCACCTTTTCCCTTAAATTTGGTTGTACTGCAAATCATTAAAAGCTTAAATTTTTTTGACTCAGGTCTTTTTTGAAAAATTTATTTTATTCTATTTTATAGATGGGAACCCCTTTGAGCGCAGAAGCTCCTGATATATCATCAGGGAGCAAGGACAAAGGGCTAGTGACTAAGTCTAACACAACCGTGGGAAACATAAATTCAAGCAATGCAGCAGGTGCTCATGGGAATGAGCTGTCACAAAGGTTTATTCAACTGTATATTTATAGATAAACAAATTATTAATTTAGATGTCTTAAAGTTTTTTTTATTATTATACATATAGTGGATATAATAGTGCAGATGGGTCTACTAATGGAAGTGATGGGAGTAATTCGACAGGAGTAATGCCCTTATGCCCCTCTTCATTTCTTTTGTCCTATCAAAAATATCTTTGTTACTTTCTTGAAATTACATTGCTTCCAATATTATTCAGAATATTTTGTCTTGTTCTAGGGATATAGCGATCCACGGAAGGTTGGCTCAGAAGATAGACCATCATCAGGTATCACTGCATGATTATGTATACTTTCTAAATTAGGCAATAGTCTTCTAATTTGTTTGAACTTGTTCTGTTTCCCATTGCCAATGAATTTGAAATATTTGTTTGTCTCCCATCTTTGGAGCCTATTATTTTAAGTGATTAATATTTTGTCATGTGAAATTACTTTGAAACCATTATAGATGTTTTCCAATTACAGATGAAAGAAAAATTGACTCAAACATCAATCCTGCTAATGGTGGGGGAAAATGTTCATCACTGAAAGTTTCTTTAGGAGTTGCTGCAACACCTGCAGATATCGCAGGAAACCGAGTGAAGAATAAAACTTCTCCTGGTCCAGCACAAGCATCGATAGTGAAAAGTACTGGCAAGCCTGTCCCTTCAACAACAATTCCCATGATGCCTGGTTGTTCTGGTATACCTCCTGAGCTATGGATGCAGGTTCAATCTCCATCCCAGCTCCACTTTTACTTCCGTCCTTGGAATTGCTACTAAAACTTGCAGAAACAATGATCAACTTGCATTTATTGTTCACCTTCCTCATTAATATGTTGCTGTACATCAATTGTGCTCGATCTAAAAATTCTCTTATCCCTTTTTAGGCACAAAATACAAATTGATATTCTTTCTCTTTTTTTTAAAAAAAAGTTGTCCTGCATCTGATTTGGTTCATGCTGCTTTAGATTCTAAAGCACTCCCATAACAGCATATATAAGGCATCAGGTCGATGCGTTTTAGTGTTAAATTCCTGAAGTTGCTTGATTTTCTGCTAAGAGGAGTTTCATTTTTTTTTTTTTCAGGACGACCGGGCACTGAAACGGGAGAAAAGGAAACAGTCTAATAGAGAGTCTGCCAGAAGATCAAGGTTGAGAAAACAGGTATTTTTAAGTCTGACTTTTCACCGATATCATACCTGCCATAATTTCTTTGACGTAATTTGAAATTTGTGGATCAATTTAGAAATCTCATTTTGATTTTTAAAGTTTAAAGATTCTACATGTTTTTAATTATTATTGGTCGTTAAAATGTTTTGAACTTAGCTATAATTTTTGAGAAAAAATAAACTTTTTGTTAGACAAACATAGTCTCACTTTGAGTCTATCAAACGGGTTAGGATCCCTTAATATTATCAAACGGCTCGAATAAGAACAAGCTGTCTAACTAAGAAAGCATTTTTTTTCTCTCTAAAGTTATAACTAACTTTAAAGGGCTTAATTTATCTCTTAAAACTATATCAAACTTTTAACAATTTCAGAAATTAAAAATATATATAAATTTTAAACTCTAAATTTAAAATGAAATATCTAAATTGGTCCTTAAAAAATATATAGCAATTTTCAACTCTGTAATTTAAAATGAAGTTTGTAAATTGATCCCTAATCTTAGAACTGCACCACATTTCTTGTCATTTTTCTCTTGCAGCTGAAGTTTCAGTTCTTTCACATTCCAGGCTGAAAATGAGGAACTTGCCAAGAAAGTTGATACCCTAGTTGCTGAAAACACAAATCTCCGATCTGAAATTAGTCGACTTATCTCAAGCTCTGACGCATTGCGAGCAGAGAATTCAGCTCTATTGGTATCCTTTATTGCCTGCTAATAGTTTGTGCTGTCAGTCGATTCCATTAAATTAAACTGCACGGTATCGATCAAATCCAGAATAATCTGAATCCCACAATTGTTTTATGTTATGTTCAGGAGAAACTGAAGAATCTCCGATCGATCCACGCTGAGGAATCATCTCAACCTAATGGGGAGACTGAAGGTGCACCATCAATTGTCGTAGCAAACTTACTGTCGATGATCGATAAACCAAATTCGATTAACCCGAGTGAAAATCTAGAAGCCGGAAGCACTGGGGACCCAAATGGCAAGCTTCAGCAGTTCCTCGACACTAGTCCAAGAACAGACACGGCTGAAACTGTATTGAGCATGAATCCGCCGGCTATGATCGATAAGGGATTATAGTGATCCTGTACAATCTTCTTTCTTCTCTTCTTGTCTTTTTTTCTGCGGCTTGTGAGAGAATACACGTAACTACCAATGTTGGAAGCTTTTCGAAATCCCAACTGCTAATGGATGACACGAACTGTTGTAAGATTTATCTCAAAGTTGTTACCCTAAACATGTGCTCTTTTTTTTTCACTTTATGGCATCATTCTGCACTGAGGTGATTTGGGTTAGGGTTTAGGGTTGAGCTTCTCATGGTCCGGCGCGCTATGGTCCGTGTCCGGCAAGTAGAGGTGAGCAAACGGTTTAAACTGAATCGACAGAACCAATTAAATTAAGAACTGATTGAATTTTTTTCGAAGCAATTGAACCGATTGAACTTTTTAAAAAAATCGAACTGATAAAACATCGGTTAATTTGGGTTTCGATCAAAATAATTGAATTTTTCGGTTTGGTTTGATTTCGATTTGGTTTGGATTAGTTTGGTTCATTTTAACTCATAATATCGGTTTGATTTGGTTTCGATTTGGTTTGGTTAGTGTGATTTTGATTTGGTTTGGTTTAATTAGTTTGGTTTTAATTTGGTTTGGTTTGATTCGATTCGGTTCAACCTAAAAATACAGTTTAATCGGTTTAACCGAATTTCGATTTTTAAAACTGAAACTGAACCGATTAAATTGAAATAAGCGATATTTCTTTAAAAAAAAAAACTGAACTTCCGAATTAACCAAACCGTTCGATCGGTTTAATCGGTTAATTCGATTTAATCGAACTTTTACTTACCCCTACCGGCAAGCCCCAAATGGATTCAAGTTGGGTGTGCGACCTCCATACACTTGCAAATCAAGTCATGGTCCCTGTCCATCAAACCCTTAAATATGCTCGAAATCGAATTGAGAATTACTTTTAATCAAACTGAGCCAAGCACTATTTGAAGCTTCCGTTAGTTTGGGGTTACGGAGAAGAGTTAGATCACATTGAATTTGTTATATACATTTTAGGTCTACCAAGTTAAATTTTAAAAAGAGCTAATATTAATTAAATTAGTATTTATTATCATAAATCAATTTAAGGGGAAGATTTTTACAAAAGTAAAATTACTATCATGTAATTTTGAGGTCACTAGTTCAAAAATAATCTCTTATAAAATGTAGGATAAAATTGTGAATAACAAATTTAATATATTATCACCCTTCTTTAAAACACCATATTAATATGAGTTTCATGCACCGGATTATCATTTATTATAAATTAATTATTTTTTAAATTTTTATGCAAATGATAAGTAGATTAATGACTAATAATGGAAAAAAAATTGCAGTGTTTGGAAAGAAGGTTTCATTTTGGAAATTAATAAATTGCAGATTTGTATATTTTCGTTTAATGATTATTCCAAATTTAATGCGCAAAAATATTGAAATTTTAAAAATTATGAAGAAAAACACATTATTATGTAGGTTGAGTATATTACTTGTCAAAATTATATATATATTAGTCATCGTACGCATGAATACACATAAATTAATATCTCATGCTCATAATTAGACTTGGTAAGGCTACGTATAACGTAAATGTGACACTCGAGAACCCCAATTAACAAACTTCCCCTCATAAAATATTAATTTAATTTTTTAATTAAATATTAAACTAATAAGAATAGATACTACACTTGATTTAGCTAAAAGGCTGAAAAAAATTACAGTTTGAAAAGACTTGGTAAGAGTACGTATAAATTAATATCTACACTTGATTTAGTCATCGTACACATGAATACTCATAAATTAATATCTCATACTCATAATTAGACTTGGTAAGAGTACGTATAACGTAAATATGACACTTGAGAATCCCAATTAGCTAAAAGGCTGAAAAAAGTATGTTTTACGTAGTTGACCTAAGGTATCTATAGAAAAATTTTTCGTTCACAGTGTTGCCAATTCTAAGACAAGACTAAAGAGAACGATGATAATGTATATTTTTTTTATATGAAAAAACTCCAAAAATTTATTAATAAACTTTAATATAATTTATGAATTCCTATTATTAAAGAAATTTTTTTAACAATACATCACAGTTGAATTTTTTTAAAAATATATCACAACTAAGTATCAAACTCTAAATCTCTAATTGATTAATAAGAAAAATTTTCAATAATACATTGCAACTAAGTCTTAAATATTAAATTCATCATTAAAATTACTAATAAATCTTAAAACTATTTTTTTAATAGGAATAAAAAAGAAAAAATATTAACTAAATTTATTTTTGATTTCATCAAATTAATTAAAAATTATATATATATTTGATTTCGTAAGTTCGAAATCCATTGCGGGCCCACCTGAAAACTGATTAATTTATTGGTGCAATGCTGGCGCCCCTTTTAGGAATTAATCTAACGTGGCGTGATATCTCGCCCCCCTCTCCAAGTAAGCTAAAATTTCATTGCACCCCTCAAAATTTAATATATTATTTTGAAGTACCTTTTTAGAGTTAGAATTGTTCAAATGTTCGTGAGTAAATTTAATATTTAGCTCTGTAGGAATTTATTTAAATCTGTTTAATATATAAAAGGTTAATTAAAATAAAACACTTTGAATAATTTATTAAATTAATTAAATAAATTCAAATATATCTATATTAATCATTAATCTTACTATCTTACTATATTATAAAGAATCTGGCCCCAATACTAACAGATTTTTAATTAATTTGGTGAAGCCTACGATAAAATTACATTAATATCCCTCGGCTGCGGGTA
>JBAMIB010000053.1:3260023-3273303 GCA_037177415.1 Kaempferia rotunda | reverse complement strand
ATCGCACAGTCATTGTCGAAGGATTCCCAGACCAGGACCAGCACCCTCATCGCCGTCTACTCCTCCTGCTCGTTCTTCGGCCGGCTGCTCTCCTCCGCCCCTGACTTCCTCCGCGAGTACGCCGATCGATGAATCGCGACCAATTCTCAAATATGACATTATTTTCGATTTAACTAGCAAAGATTCTGGTGGCAGGAGGGTCTGCTCCGCCTCCGCAAGAACAGGGTGGCTGGCCGTAGCGGTGGTGCCGTTGCCTGTGGCGTTCTTCCTCCTAGCGGAGTCCGGCGACATGGACACGTTGTTGGCCGGAACGGCCCTGATCGGGCTCAGCTCGGGCTTCATCTTCTCCACCGCCGTCATCGTCACATCGGAGCTCTTCGGCGCCGACGGCCTCGGCGTCAACCACAACATCCTCATCACCAACATCCCCCTGGGCTCGCTCCTCTACGGCCTGCTCGCCGCGCTCATCTACGACGCCAACGGAGAGGCCATGCCTTCGCCGGTGGTGCTCCTGCGGGACGGCACAGTGTTTTGCACGGGGAGGAAGTGCTACGCCAAGACGTTCCTGTGGTGGGCGGGCATTTCGCTGGTGGGGTTCGCTTCCAGCCTGACTTTGTACTTCCGGACGAGGGCGATGTATCGGCGGGCAGCACGGCGACGGGCGAAGACACCGCCGGCAGGCGAACGAGCAATTGATTCCGAGATAGGCGGCGCGCGCCGGCAGATTGCACATAATTGCTTATGCCAAATTAATTAACCAGAGCGAAAACTTCTCACTCTGTAATTTATATTATTTTTTCCCCAATAAAATAGTCATATTTGCAACATATTTAGTTTTTATTTTTACGATTTCAAGTCAAAGAAAATTAAAATGTATTTATATACTGAATTTGTTTGACTCTAATATTTATTTTTAACCCATTACAAATAATTTAAAATTATAAAATATATAATTTATTGCACTTTCATATATTTTAATAAAAAAAATAAGAAATAAATTTATAATTAAATTTTAATAAAAAAAATGTTAACAGGCCAAGCTTTATGTTCAGCCGCAGGATCAGAAGGACAATAATCCTGACCACTCGTTCAATCTTGAAGGTTCCAGGTTAAATCCAGCCTCAGATCCTCCCGATTCATCAAAGCCGCTTCCTCCTCTTCGGACGACGCTGCTCGTCGCATGGGCAAGCAAGGGAAACTCCGAGCGAAAGAGAGGCGCGAGCAGAGGCGTCTCGAGATCGCGCATCTTCGCGAGCTTCCCTATTCTCCGACCGACAGGTTCCAACCACCGACCCCTCGACGCCTTCCCTACCGCCCCCTCACCCCTTTGTCTTTTCATCAGGTGGTGGTCGTCGGAGACGGTGGCCGTGGTGACCGGTGCTAGCCGTGGAATCGGGTACGAGATATCGCGGCAGCTCGCCGTGCAGGGCCTGTGCGTCGTCCTCGCCGCGAGGGACCTCGATCGAGGCTGTGCCGCGGCGGACGGTCTCCGGGCGGAAGGCCTGAATGTGCAGTTTCGGCAGCTTGATGTTATGCATTCCGAGTCGGTGCAAGATTTTGCCAAGTGGATCGGTGACGAATATGGCGGACTCGACATCCTGGTAAGCCGTTTCTCACTTCGGCTCCGATTTTTGGCATTTTTTTATCTGCTCTTACTAGAATTAACACCTTGATACTGTACCACTTTTTGATCGATAATTTAGTGCCTGCGTCACTCGAAGGCTTTACAATCTTCTCTAGGGTCATATTGAATAACATTGAGGGTTAGGTTAAGGGTTTTGATCCAAGGAATTCTTTACCTTAGTTTTTATGAATTAAAATTCAAGTTCTACATTAAATTACCTGCTATCGTCTTTTTTGAACACTATGTATGTCAGTTACATAACCAGTCAATCTTAGTATCCTTATCTGCACCAACTATCTTACTATCTGTTGTTTTCTTTTAAATGCCCATGAAACTGCGTGGGAAATGGTGGTCTATCTTTGAAGCGTCATCAATGCATGCCTAAGAAATCTTTGAAGCATCATCCATGGTGGTTTGTTTTTTTAACACTTTGTTTGTCAGTTGATCATCACACTTTTAGTATATGCTCACTCAAATCTAGTTGGACTGATGAAAAGAAATCGAGTTTAGCCGAGCTATTCACCAAAACCGAATGCTCATTTTTAGATAACCATATTGCAAGAGCAAATGTATAGTAATTTGACATCACCTACATATATGACCTGCCAAATTATCCTTTGGTTTAATAGAAAGTCTGAAGACCAAAAGCCTACCAGTTTATTGATATGAGAAATGCCTGCAAAAGTACCTTATTTAATAATAACTCATTCTGCAAAGAATCCGCTAAAGCTAGACATAGATGGTCCTTTTTATTTGAGCGTGGAACCCTGTTTCTTCTGTCTGATCTTTGTAATATAAGTGTGTCCTGAACTTGAATTAAATTGCTTTCGAAGATCTAGTACAATTCACTGAGCTGCAGGTAATGTGGGCTGACTCGTTTGTTATTCTGGATCATGAACTTATCTATAGTTACCTCAGCCTTTAGGTTGGCCTAGGGAGAATTATTATCGATATTGAATTGTCTTCAAAGTTCATTTATATTTTATAGTTAAGCTTCCAGAGTTGTTAATCATTTCTGGTTTTAACATGCTTCTTCGACCACCTTCATTTTTTAGATCTTGCTTAAACTCACTCATTCCTGTTGCAGGTAAATAATGCAGGCGTCAACTTCAATACAGGCTCTAACAATTCTGTTGAATTTGCTGAAGAGGTTATTGCAACAAATTATTTGGGAACTAAACTAATGACCGAAACCATGATTCCAATGATGCGCCCTTCGTCTAATGGTGCTCGAATATTGAATACTAGCTCAAGGCTTGGCAGAGCAAATGGCAGGCGAAATGTAAGTGACATAACTTCCTGACTTCAAGTGGCATCCTCATTTGCTTAGAATTTACAACCACATTATCACATAACTGGTGTTCCAGGCACTGTCATTTATATCATATGCATACTGTTTTACATGTCAATGCAGTCTTTTGAAAAAAAAAAAAAAAAATCAAGGGAAATCCCTTAGACTTGTATTTCCTGACTATGGAAATGTTATTTCTGCCAGAGAGTAGGCGATGTGGCTCTGCGAGAGAAACTAATGAACGATGACTGCCTTTCAGAGGAGCTTATTGATGGTATGGTGGGTAATTTCCTACGCCAAGTGAAGGAGGGAACTTGGGCATCAAATGGCTGGCCTCAAGTGTTCACAGATTACTCCATATCGAAACTGGCAGTCAGTGCCTACACTCGACTCATGTCTAGGAAGCTTGCCGACCGACCAGGTGATCATAAGATCTACATAAACTGCTATTGTCCAGGGTGGGTGAAGACTGCCATGACAGGTTGGGAAGGAAATTCTACTGCAGAGGAAGGTGCTGATACTGCTGTGTGGGCAGTTTTGTTGGGCGGCCAGCTAGTTACCACTGGGAAGTTTTTCGCCGAGAGGCATGAGATCAGCTTCTGAATGCATTTGTGTTTTATCTGACAAGCCAATTCGCTAACTGGGCTATTGAGTATCGATGAAAACTCATCTTTCTGCGATATTTGTGATACCAGAGATTCATATTCACTGAGGTGCGCAGAAATTTCAGTACAAATTGGCTTCATGGAGATATGATGCTCATGGTGCACATTCTCATGAAGTTGCCACCATTACTGGTAAGAGATTCTGTATCTCATTTAGAATTCATTTGTTCCAGGTTAAGTATTTAAAGGCCATGCCCATGAAAATAATCTTGAGAAAGAGAAGATGAGCAATTTTAAGTTGGTTTTTTTCCCAACCAAATACTATTCAAACTTTGGATAGCTAGAGATCTGCTTTTGATGATTAAAAAAAAAAATGGTAATTTACTGAACCGTGTACTTGACTTTTGTTGATACTTAAATGGTGCATCGTACTTTCATATTTATTAAATACGCCCTTCTTTTCAAAAATATTCCTCTCTAAGTACCCATACTTTATCTAATCGGTACTAAAGCACATTTAAAATCCCAATAGAATTTTGAAATATTTTTTTTCTCTTTTAAAAAAAAAATATTTTTAAAACCTCGTGGTGGGTTAAATATAGAATGTAATTAATATTGGAGGGTTTTGTTTCGTGGCTGAGGCTCAAGAATATAATGGTCTTATTTGGATCAAATTTGATAAATCTAAGGCCATTAATAAGTTTGGTCAAAATTTACTAATAGTCTTCACATCCGAACCAACACAAATCATGTCCTACTTTGTTTTCACATCCTAGATAAGTTGTTTTGTCGTTTTAAAATTTATACAATTTTAAATATTTTTGACACAGATTCATTCTGATTAGACATAGTTATATTATATTAACTCAACAAAGATATCAATGTGTTTTTGAAACTCTCTTGATTTTTATTATATCTAAAATTTTAAAATTTAGATAGCGTACGATCATTTATCAATTTTGACCAAAATTTATTAACGATCTTAGTCACATCCGAATCAATTCAAACTAGGATTAATATATTTCTAGGAGCCTCTTGAGTGATCTCCATCCTGGTTTCAGACCTTAGATAGCTTGGTAATTTTGAATAAATTTAGTACAAAGTCATTGTTGGGCTTAAACATGTCATATTCACTCAAAAATAATACGAATGTGTTCAAGACTATACTGAACTCACTGTACTATCTGACTTTTACGATGTTTAAAATATCAAAATCTACTGTACAATTATAAGTGAGTTTTGAATAAAATTTAACTTTATGAACATCATAATCAATTCAAAGCAGGCTCAATGCACTCATGTGAGCCTCTTTAGTCTCATTATGTCATTAAACTTTAATTTCACAATTTAGATAACATCATATGAGTTTAAAAAAATTAGACAATTTTATATAATCTTGGTACAAAGTCACAGTTGAACTTAAATGTATCATATTCACTCAATAAAGTTAATGTGTTTGTCCAATTATTCTGACTCTGATCATATCAAAATACTTAAAATTTGGACGGTATGACTATCAGTGAGTTTGGGCTAAAACTCATGGATGATCGTACAAACTCGAGAATTTAAAATTATGAGCATTGTGAGACTCAGGAGGCTCTGATAAATGTATTGGTTATGGTTTGAGTTAATTTTGATGTTGCTAAGATTATCAATGAGAATTGGGAGTCTCAAAAACACATTAATATTATTAATGAGTGAACCTGATAGATTTAAGTAAATTTATAAACTCATCTATCTTAAGCTGGGAAATTAAGATTTGAGAGGGGAGAGATTCCTAAAGGGCATTGGTTCTGGTTTTGTAAGGTTATCAGTGGACGAAAACTATCATTGCTTCATAATGTAATTATATTCATCATTCCAACTCAATACTTAGCATGGTATGAAGTTATAAAAAATTATTATTTTTTTAGAAGAACTTTAGAATTGATCTATATTTTAAAATTTTAAATGTGCTTTTTATTGATTTAGATGTGTTAATAAGCGGGTGTGGAAAGAGGCATTGATAAATATATATTATCTTTGATTCGATTGTTTGTAAAAGTCAAGTAATAAATCACCGAAAAAAAATTCAAAAAATTTAATGCACATTAAATGCTACCAAACCAGCCAAAAGTTACATGTAAACGGTGCCAATAATTAATTATTACAACAAAGGTGATAATTCTTACTCGGAAAGGAAAGATATCAATTATGAAAGTTTTGTTCAGTACAATGGCCTTTATATGCGGTCAAATGACCCATGATATATTTCCCATAATCTATTGGAGCACTTCCAATGTAAATTTTTTAATAGATTTATAAAATAAAATAAAAGTTAATAAAAAAATTTAGGACATGTAAGAAAGTGGTAGGAAAGTTTGTTTTTTTTTATTCTAGAGAGAATAATTAATTTTTTTACAGTTGATATGATATTAATGTGGTATATTGAGAATTATAAAATAAAAATTAAAATATTTAATAATTGAAGATTCCGTATAGCAATAACATTATTAATAATCTGTATCACCTTAAATGCACCGAACCAGCGAAAAGTTGACACGCAAATGGCTCCAAAAAGTAATTAAGATTTCATTCCTTATATATTAAATAATATTTAAAGAGAAGAGCTTTCCCGCACCCGCCCTCTTAACTACTATGCGAACATTCGCGGCTATGTATTTTTTTTTTGTTCTTTCTCTTTTATTTGTCTGCATGAATTTGTTATGCATTTATTTCCCTTACAAAAATGTCTCATCATTTCTCCCTCTTTTCCATTAATATTTCCTGGATATCTTTTTCCCTGTACGTGAATTTCTTTGGCATTTATTGACTCACAACATCCTCTTTGCCATGACCCTCGATCCATTTTCTTCTCTTCCAAATGCATTGTTCCTCGGCATCGGAAGACACTTCCTCAAGACCGTGATGGAGTTGCCGCGAGTTTACGAGGGGAAGGTGGAGGTAAAGGGGATGACCGACAACCACGATGCGAGGAACCGATGTAGAGAGGAAGAGGAGGAAGAGAAGAGAGTGCTTCTAATGAAATCTCTAGTTGAGGCACAAGATCCAGCTGCTAAGGTGATTTATCTTATTTAATTTTTCCAAATTTGATAATTTATTTATATATTTATTCTATTTGTTAGTTTTTTTAATTGGAGGTTAGCTAAAGGGATTGAGAGATTAGAAGGGTAAGAAGCACAAGCATATATATATATATAGGAAGAGAGCAATGGAGGACAAAAACACATAATTTTTTCAAAGTTTTACTCTCAGTTTAACATTCAATTCAACCGAAAGTGTCCCCAATTTAGCTCACATATCGCCACTCGATTTGGCAACTGATAAATGTTGTTTGCCATTAACAACAAATGCAGCAAGTAGACAATTTGACACTGAGAAGATTTCTCAAGGCGCGCGATTTGGATATCGAGAAGGCTTCTTCCCAATTCCTCAAATACCTCAAGTGGAAGAGAACAGCCGTGCCAAATGGATTCATCGCAAAGGAAGAAGTCGAGAACGAGCTTTCTCAGAAGAAGATTTTCGTTCAAGGATTCGATAAGGCTCGCCGTCCAATAGCCGTCTTCTTTGCTGCCAAACACTTCTACTCGATGCGGCACATGGATGAGTTCAAACGTAAGTAGTTAACTCTCTTCGATCGATATGATCTGTCATCAGTGAGCAAACACCGTTACTGACATTGGCGATTACTTGGAGTCACTGACAGGTTTTGTTGTATATACTCTCGACGAAATATGTTCGAGGTAAACAACTTAGCATATATAATACGCCGAGACGAGATTGTCATCTTAATTCTCGCTTAATATATACTAGAAATGTGTTCCTGTAGAATGCCGGCAGGTCAGGAGATGTTTACTTGCATTGGAGATCTTAAAGGTTGGGGCTATTCGAATAGCGATATGAGGGCATACCTAGCAGCTCTAGACATCATGCAGGTTTATATCTTAATTATTCGCACGAGACTTGATTCATTGTATTGCGGCGTTAACATCAATTGATTGATGCAAATGCAGAACTACTACCCTGAGAGACTGGGCAAAGTCTTTTTGATCCATGTGCCGTATGTTTTCATGAAGGTCTGGAAGATCATATACCCATTTATCGATCAGAAAACCAAGAAGAAGGTTTGCTCACAACACCGCCCTAGCTAGTCTCTCTTTTGGATCATTTTTGATTGTCGTCTCGCTTAGACCCTTCTCTGGTTTTTGCAATGCATGTCCCTATGTAGTTCATCTTTGTCGAGGATAAGAACTCGAAAGCCACACTGTTGGAGGACATCGACGAAGGCCAACTCCCTGAGATATATGGCGGAGAGTTACCGTTGGTCCCTATCGATGAATTCACTGAATAGTAACTGTAAAATAAGGAGAAGATATTAAGATGGCAGATGTTGCCTTGTTCTTATCTGATATATTATGCATTTTCAGACTTTTACCTCGTAAAATCTTTGCGGCATTTGTATTTTCAGGAACTTCAAGAGCTTAATTTTGGAGCAACACTAGATCGAAATTCAAGTGAGAACTTGGCTATGAATATATGAACCTGATTAATCTGGCCATTCTCTCTATCGACTTGAGATAGAGGTCAGGGATACCCTATGATGGCATTGTGGCATTTGCAGAGTATGCATATAGATTACCGATGAATCTAGGCTGAGGTATACGAAACAATGTTTGTGAATCATAAGTAAAATTGAGCAATGAGTGCAACAGCAAGAAAAGAAAAAAAAAAACACATTGCGATGATTCATTCATCCATCTAGACACAAGAACACCATGAGAAACATCAAAGAGTGCCTTTTTAACCGCCTGCCAAACCATAACCACAAGTTTAGTTATCCGACTACGCCCAGTCCAGCAGCCAAAGCCAGAAGAACATTGGGTGTCATCTCCCAGCTTCCACTGCGACGTCCCCTGCCTGAGTGCCTTGGATTGGGAATGGTTCGCACTTCCGTAGATTCGCAAGTGGAGATAGAGAAGAACACATAGAGACCAATAGAACACTCCACCACAGTGCCTGCTGCTGCTGCATTTCTTACTGCAACTTCAGTACCCTCCTCCTTTATTGTCACATTGTGTCGCATATGTGCCACATACGACTCGTTCGCAACTTTAAGTAAGAAATTCTCCTTCCAAATAATAGATATATGACTAAAGTTCCCCATGAGCATCCCTAAAGCTCTCTTTCTTCTTCATTCTCCACATTTTGAAATCCTTCTGAAAACATTTTTTGTTATGGAAAATTTTACGAGATACATGTATACAACATATCTGCTAAATGTTCAATTTATATAATTATTTATGTGAAACATCTGAAGTCAAAGAAACCAGTAAGATATTAGCATGGTTAACATAATACAAAGATGAAACAAATAACCAAGTCCAAGTAAGCATGCTTGAATAAAGACTCATCTTTACTATAATAAGATGAGGACAAACGATAAGCTCCGTAACTGCCAGCCAAAATGGTGACAATATATTTGACACAACAAACGAGAATTTCATCAAAAATTATAATGTTGTTCTTTTCATTATATCCTATGCAAATATAGTCTTGTTCTTCACAATCAACATAAACATAGCATTCTTTGCATTCTATTCAACATAAGCAACTACTACAAAATTGAATAAAAGGAACTATTGGCACTCACATATAACGTGAAAACAACAGCCACTATCGTTACCAATTTCCCCAAGTAATGTGAGAAATCATCGTTCAGTTTTCTGGCAACAAATGCACAGAACATGGAGACATGTGCCACAAAGAGGAAAATGGGGTGAAATAGCGATCCTGCATCAGGTCCAAAAATAACCCTTCCTTCTACAAGAAATATCTGCAACAAGTATCAAAATAGCAAATCAATCAAAAGAACATAAATGCGAAAGCATAATTTTTACAACACTATTTAATGGCAGATTGTTAGGGAATTAGGTATGAATATGTGAAGACTAAGAGTTAAGGCGTTAGTTGTAATATTCCATATCCATCAATAACACATAAAAAAGGTAGAGAGTCAATTCCTCAACACTATTTAATGGCAGATTGTTAGGGAATTAGGTATGAATATGTGAAGACTAAGTAAGAGTTAAGGCGTTAGTTGTATATCCCATATCCATCAATAACACATAAAAAAGGTAGAGAGTCATTTCCTCAACACTATTTAATGGCAGATTGTTAGGGAATTAGGTATGAATATGTGAAGACTAAGTAAGAGTTAAAGCGTTAGTTGTAATATCTCATATCCATCAATAACACATAAAAAAGGTAGAGAGTCATTTCCTCAACATAGTATTAGTGTCTTTTCCTCTCTAACTTGTCTCTCATTTATGCAAATCCCATCCATGGTGCATCATCACTCACGGCTGTTGCTGCCTCAAAATCATGCGATTGGAAGCTCCAACGATCAATCACGAGAGAGGAAACCCTAACTAGAGTTACATAGTTTGAAGGGAATCAATCAATTTGAGCTTGGAACATAGGACGAAGGACATACAAGGGATGTTTGGATGTTCCATCAAGTTGCATTCAAAAGGAAATTATTGTAAATTTAGGAATAATAAACTTCTTCATAGCATTTGATCAAATGAGGGTAAATAAACTTCAAAAGAAAATCTACACACACAAAAGCATAAATTTCAATGGTGCCCCCATTAAAAATTTTGGGGAAAAAATCACTGGGATAAACTTTTGCCTTTGAAAATTTCCTTGCACAGCAATCAAGTCCCACACTTGACTCAGCCTACCAACAAAATGCACCACCGAGGTACAAAGAATGTCCAATGCAAAGGCACAACAAAAACCACAAACAAGCAACACCCAAATGTTCATGAAAAACTCTCAACCTTTATTATTCTCAATAACAAAGGAATACAGATGGAACAATACAGAATCGCTCACAAATCGCTCATGACTTGCCAATACAATTCCCTCACGATTTGCCTCACAATTCCTTCATGATTCGCCTCTACAAATCCCTTACGAATTTGCACAAACTAACTTATTTGATAGTTTAACGACTAAGAAGACATTAAATAAACAAGAAGAAAATTTGGTAGATGAGTCATGTCATGAACTATAAGGAAGGATGGTCGATAGAGCGATAAAAAGTGAAACAAAAATATCTAAATCAATTTGGTCATATGCTTAGAATATTGACTATAAATGATATTTATTAATCAAGATAACTAGTGGGAAATCACCCAAAAAAAAAGAAAGATGACTATGAATCATGATAGAGTTTCAAGAAAACCATTGAAATGGGTTTTATGAGGAATATCTATCAATTCTATAGGCGTTATAATAGATATGTCCTCTAATAACAAAGCTAACGACTTTAGTTATTAAAAGTCAAACACATGATCTTTTACATAAATATATATTCATATTAAGCAGTAGCATTATGCCCTTAAATATATCTTTCACATCAGGAATAGAGAAACTTGAGAGATCAAAGGTTTTAAAGTGAGTAGAACTAAAAGTGAATATATGGAATGAAATTTCAATAGTAAGAAAAAGAAGAGATAATGGTTAAGTTGTTTAGCTACTTGGATCACTTATTGAACAAGAATATGTTAGTACCCCAATTATGTTTTAATGTGATCAACCAAGATAAGTGAGCTCCTATTGCGTTTGACCTTGTGTCTAAGTGTGCAGGAGCTTAGGAAACAAGAAGTTGAACGGAAGACGCGGTGACAAGAATGATGATGCGGAAATCGAGTCAATGGGCTTGGCGCATCCGAAGGACGAGAAGCGGAAGAGTACACCGGCGGAGCAAGAAGGATGTATGCAATTGTCCGAGGGATGAGAAGCCGAGGAGGAAGCCCGCTCGAGGAGAAAGACTGAAAATTGGTTCGGGTGAGTCCTATTCCGAATATCCGAAATCACCCAAGCGACCGAAGTGAAATCTAGAAAAGTCAACGCACAGTTGACTTTTCCTGCCCAAGGTGCCTGGACCCAATCGGAGCGCCCCAACCACTTCGGCGCCCGAGGCACTCAAGGTGCCAAGATGCAGTTGTGCGTAGCCGTTGCAGCAGGGATCGACTTCGGGTCCACCTCAGCACGGTCCGGATGCCCAGAAGCGGATAAATTGTTATTCGTGCACCGTTGAAGAGTCGTTGTCGACAAAGATAAGAGCATTCACGTGGGGGCACCGGGACCAGGTGGGGCCTGGACCGAGTCTGGGCGCTCGGAAAGTGTCACATCAACTTTTTGATAAGTTTAACTGGAGCTATAAATAAGGCTCTGGTTCAACTAGTTTCACACAACACACTTATGTACAACCATTTTGTTCGAATTCCAAGTTTTTGAGCGTCATTTTCGTGTACGAGGCTTCTCCGCCTCCGACGTTTTGTTCAAAAAGGAGATTTTGTTATTGATCTTACTTTCCTTGGAGTAGCAATCTCCTGATTACGAACCAAGTAAAATTCTTTGTCGCGTACTCTTTTAATTAACCTCTTTTATTTTTATTAAGTGTGTAACTATTTAAAGTCGAAAGTTAGAGAAATGTTGTTTTTGGATTTGCATGGCAATTCGCCCCCTTTTACCGGCTGCACGGGACCTACAAGTGGTATCAGAGGTCAACTACTTCAGAAGGACTAATCGTTGACCGAAGCAAAAGATCCGATGGTCAGAGCGAGCATCCACCCACCAAAAATCGAGTGGGAGTTCATCGTCTAGAAGTGAAAGATTGATGTATTTTTTAAAACGGACTTTGAAATTTTGCTAACGATAAAATATAGTTATGTAACCCTGAGAGATCAGAATGGAGTCAAGATAGAGCACCTTCGGATGAAGAAGGAGCAAACCGACTTCGTAGTAAACAGCAAAGCCGAAGTCCACCTCCTAAGTGTACTTCCACCCCAGGAAGTCAATAGGATCGACAACTACGAATCAACAAAAGAACTCTGGGAGAAATTCCTAAAATTGCACAAAGGAACTTCGGAGGTGAAGCTTGCAAGACGGAATTTGCTTCGCAACCAGCTCATCAACCTCCAAATGGAAAAGGATGAGTTGGTCGCCTAACTGCATCCCAGCCTGAAAGAGCTAATTATCTAACTCATGAATCTTAGAGAAATGACAACAAACCGAGATTCGCTAAGATATACATCAAACCGATATTCGCTAAGATATACATTGAACGTCTTTCTAAGAACTCCAGATTTGTCAACCGTAGTTAACTCCTACTATATTTCAAAAGACCTAGGGGTAAGTACTTTAAAAAGTTTGTTGATACTCTACAACTTCACGAAACTTGATATGCAGAGCAAGAAAAGAACCAAGTCAGACCCTAACTTTGTAAGCTAGGAAAGAAGACTCAGAATTTGACACTTTCTTGGATGAAAATGAGGCCACGTTCATGGTAAGGAAGTTCACTAAGTTTTTATCAACTAACAAATTTAATAAAAGATAGGCAAGAAAACCCTCAAGGAACAAAAGGAAGGTTCGGTGTTACAATTGCAATGAACAAGGGCATGTTAAGGACAACTGCCAAAAACTGAAAAATAAAGAGAAGGATAAAGTGATGGGACATTTGCGTACGGCTAGACACGTGTCGTTCTTCTTACAAGGTTAGTTTACACTTTACACAGCGGAATACAAATAAACTAAACTAACACAAGGAAGACAAACTGACACGTCGATGTGTTGACTAGGGTTCGGAGATAAGGCTCCTACTCCCCGTGTCCGTGAGGTGGACAACTCCTAATCCGTCGGTGGATGAGTCCCCGGAAAGCCTCCGGCTAGATCGTTGTCGCTCCTTGTG
>JBAMIB010000053.1:3167776-3180575 GCA_037177415.1 Kaempferia rotunda | reverse complement strand
TCCGAATAAATGGCCAGAAAAGGAAAAACAAATCATGAATCCACGTAAATTTTTTTTACTAGCTTAATAATGGGCCGTTCAAGTAGGTGGACTGAGGAGTCCTACATAAATTTCTCTTTTGGTACAGGGCCCACCGATACCGAGCCGTCCATATTGAAAATTGGTGGGTGAACGTTGTTCAACAAATTATGAATAATATAGTACGCTTTAGAATATCTTTTTAAAATTATTAGACCAAACATTATTGTCAATTAATTATGTTTCCTTGAGTCGGTCTGTTTAACTCAACACATTTAAATTGTGATTTATTTAAAAATAATAATTTTATACTGAATGCAATGCTAATTTTAACATAAAATTAAGTATATTGAATTTGTCTATTAATGGGTGCAGGGATAACTGTACCACATGACATAGTCCATGAGTCCGTCGACCCTCAATTAGTCCGCCTCAAGATAGAACTCGGATTAAGCCAATCAACTCATATTTGAACTCGGGCCAAGTCAGCTGACTTATGCCTAAACTTGTGTCAACTCATGCGACTCATACCTGAACTTGGGTCAAATTTGCTAACTCAGGAGAAACCGACTTAACACACATATGATCTACCTACCAAAAGACCTTGCCCGTGATTACATCGAGTCAACCTTAAAAAAATTAAATATTATTCACAGATAGTTAGACATATATATTTGTATTAAATTTATTAATTTCCGTAATGGGATAATAATATTTAATTTATTTAATTAGCATTTTATATATTAAAAAAAATATAAAATAAACTTTTAATATTTTTAAAATATCAGATTGATAGAGGTTGGATTCGTTTTCAGCACTATCCATAAAAAAAATAAAAATAAAAATAAATTCTGATTTCCCATCCACCCACGCGATCCCATATCAGTACACCCACCACTCGCACACGTGACACGCCCTCTCGCCACATAAATAAAATCGACTCATTACCTCCGGGACCATAAGCTCAGTCGAATAATTAAGAATTTAATATTTGAAACTCAGCGGTGTACGATAGAGAATTTTACTTTTAGTAAAAAATGAGCTTAAAAATATTTTAGTGGTTTAGATGACCGAATACATTTCAATTTTCTCTAATAATAAATAAAAAATTCATATGAAACCCACTCGATCACCCTTTTAATCAGTTCAAAGACTTGATCCCTGATAAAAAAAAAAAAGATCGACTCCGATCACGCCGCGTCGTAACGGCCGTTACGTTCCGTCCCCACGCGTTTATGTCGTCCTTTCCCATGCCGTGATATTTCCAAAACCACACCTTCCAGTGCCTTCGCCTGTCGTCGTCTTCTCTTCCAACCGGCCACCCACCAACTGCACGTCGCTCGCTGCTCCTCCGCAAACTCTCTCTATCTCCGTATCCGTCACGTCGAGCATCATCGGAGCGGGGAGAGAGGTGGAGGAGTAGGAGGAAGAGATCCGCCCGGGAGTTTGTATCTCGTCGAGCGATCTTTCACGGGCCGCGATGCAGACTGATTCAGGGAAGGCATCGCCTATGGATCTCGTTTCGGCCATCGTCGCCTTCCTGGGAGGAGACGGCTTTGCCCCGGGGGCAGACGCCGCGGTTGCGATTGCGGAAAACCAGCGGCTTCTCGCGATCCTGACTACCTCCGTCGCCGTGTTCGTCGGATGCGCCGTGATCTTCTTCTTTAGGAGATTCGGCGGGAAGAATCCGGCCGAGCCGCCGAAGCCGCTGCCGGTGAAACTGCAGCGTGAGGCGGAGGATGACGATGGGAAGAAGAAGGTCACCGTCTTCTTCGGCACACAGACCGGGACCGCCGAGGGGTTCGCTAAGGTTGGGGTTTGATATCTATGGTTTGATTTTTAATTTGGTTTTCCATTCTTAAGGAGCTTTTTTTTTTTTTCCTTTTCCGTGTTAGGCGCTGGCCGACGAGGCGAAGGCACGGTACCCTAATGCCACATTCAGAGTTGTGGATATCGTAAGATCGTGTCCACCCTGATTTGTGATAATTTGGTAACTATTGATCTGACTTTATTTTTTAGTGATATTTACTTTCCCAAATTGCAGGACGAATATGGTACTGAGGATGATGAGTACGAGGAGAAACTGAAAAAAGAGACCTTGGTTTTGTTCTTCTTGGCTACGTAAGTAGTACAAACTGGAAACTATTTTCTGCAGAAATTTAGCTGATCACTCTGGGTGCTATTTATAGGTATGGAGACGGGGAGCCGACTGATAATGCTGCTCAGTTCTACAAATGGATTACAGAGGTTCTGGAAACATGCACATTTCATTTATATGTTTTCTCAATGATCCTTCAACATTACCTGATTATTGATAGTGTATCTCGATTGATTACAGGGGAAAGAGAGAGAAATTTGGTTAGAACATCTGCAATTTGCTGTGTTTGGCTTGGGCAATCGGCAATATGAGCATTTCAATAAGGTCTGTGGAAGAAGAACTATTCAAGACCACTTTGTGTTAACCTATGGACTAACATATCTTTTAATGTTACTTGCATAATAAAAGGTTGCCAAGGTGGTCGATGAATTGCTTGCAGACCAAGGTATAAGCACTTTTGGGTAGCAAAGATTATTTGACTCATTGTTTTTGTTACTTGGATTGTCTTTATCTGCTGTGCTTGTTTTCTTTGGTTGAAAGCCCATAACACAATCATTTCATTATTCAAGAGCATCTAACTTGTATTTTTGAGAGAGATTTTCGAAAGTTACCACAACGAATGAGAAGTGTGTTTTAACATGCCCTAATATGAAGAGTTTCTTGGAGACGTTAGTTTTTTGTCTTTGGTTTTCACTTTATATAAGGAAATTTAATATGGGAATGCTGTAAATGTGTTTATCAAAATTAAAGATAATAATCAATCTTGACCGGATTGATTTTCCAACATTTTTGTGCTGCATAGGTGGCAAGCGCATTGTCCAAGTGGGATTGGGAGATGATGATCAGTGTATTGAAGATGACTTCTCTGCATGGTATGTTGTATCAGCAAAATATTATACTTATGCCCATCTAATTTCAATGTTGACCAGGCACTCTTTCTGTTATCCTTTCCTGCCTCTCTCTTTTTTTGTATTTTTTTATTTCTCTATTGACTCTTTAATGGTGGAGTTGATATTCTACTAGGAAGGAGCTCCTTTGGCCAGAGTTGGATAAGTTGCTTCAGGATGAAAATGATGTAGGTGCATCTACTCCATATACTGCTGCTATTCCTGAATATCGGATTGTTTTTATCAAACCCGAAGAAATTTCATTCCTGGATAAAAGTTTAAGTTTTGCAAATGGACATGCTGTTTATGATATACAACATCCATGCAGGTAGAGATACTACTCTATACGTGAAAATTTTAGAAACTATAGGATATGAGACACCCTTAATGTAGAAGTCATGTCTAACACAACACATGGTTCTTCAAGGGCTGATGTGGCTGTGCGGCGAGAACTCCATACTTCAGCTTCAGATCGATCTTGCATCCATTTGGAGTTTGACATTGCTGGCACAGGCTTGACGTAAGTTTATTTGTTGTATCATTTTGAAGCATTGTTTCTTATTTATTGCTGTAGCTACATGGAATTTATGTAATTATCTGAATTTGATACTTTTACGTGCTAACTATTTGGTGAACAGTGAGCAAATTTCATTTGTTGAGTCAGCGCTGTGTGTTTTACATTGTTTACTCTTCTTTGTCCATAGAGAATGTATCTTCCTTTGAATCAATTCGAGATTTTTTTTTTCTGACAGTCTTCCTTTAGATGAATTGGTTTCAGATCAAATATTAAACACTACAGTGCACACATATTTTAGAAGAAACCAGTTAATTGCTACCAAGTAGTTCTTGTAGATGGCACTAACAAAGAATTACTGTTAATCTAGCTAGTAGCCATGTATTCCAAATATGATTGAAATTATCTAATTCCGAAACAATTTTGATTTTGCATAAAACAGTTTTACATTTTATCTAAATATTTTAGGATTTGCCCCACTAGTTTGAATCAAACAATTGAAAGTGCCCTATCAACTATAATTTTGGTTCCATATGTCCATATAAAGCGTCTTAATCTTCACTTGTTGATGAACGAGCACTTTCAAATATTCCCCAAGATTAAGCAAATGTTGCATGTATAGTCATATCAACCAGTGATGTTCAGTGAAATTTTATATATATAGAATTAAGCTGAATGTCTTCATAGAATGGCTACCTCACCTAACTTTTATTCTTGCGTAAGATTCTGATCCTTCACTTTTGGTATTCATCATTATGAATCATTGTGGTATTCTATAAGTTGATATGTTTTTGTACTCGTGCACTGGAAGTTGCATTTCTAAACTACAAGCATCCTTTTGAACAGGTAGACAAATTGTTGAAGTAACATGCTCATTTACAATTAGGGAATTTGACATTCTAGTAACCAGTTTGAACCTTTTCTTTTTTCAGGTATGAAACAGGGGATCATGTTGGTGTATTTGCAGAGAATTGTACAGAGATAGTAGAGGAGGCTGCGAAGCTGTTAGGTCACTCACCCGACACATATTTTTCTATCCATGCTGATAAGGAGGATGGTACACCACTTGGAGGCTCTTTATCACCTCCTTTCCCATCGCCATGCACTCTAAAATCCGCTCTTACCCGATACGCCGATCTTCTAAATTCACCAAAAAAGGTGTTTTGTTTCCCCTGTTAACTAGTTTATATTGTCGTGCCACTAAGCTTGTACCTGAATCTTTTCTGCTAAACACGCAGAGTGCTTTACTTGCTCTGGCTGCACATGCATCAAATCCTAGTGACGCGGAGCGACTTAGATTTTTGGCTTCACCTGCTGGAAAGGTTAGCCTTTTTCCTGAGACTGCACAAATTTTTTGTTGTGAACGTGAGCAAAATTGTTGCCCAAATAATTTGTTCACAAATTCTCACCCAAATAAAATTTGTCTGTGCAGGATGAATATTCTCAATGGGTCATCGCTAGTCAGAGGAGTCTTCTTGAAGTTATGACTGAATTTCCATCTGTAAAGCCTCCACTAGGAGTGTTCTTTGCTGCAGTAGCCCCCCGCTTGCAGCCAAGATATTACTCAATTTCCTCATCGCCAAGGTAATAATAAATTCGTAATCTCGAATTGTTTTTCACTTATCCAACAGACTCACGTTCGATTGCTCCTCTTCAGGATGGCACCAACTAGAATACACGTGACGTGTGCATTAGTTTATGAAAAGACACCAACTGGAAGGATCCATAAAGGGGTCTGTTCCACTTGGATGAAGGTACTTTTCTGTGTGCTTCAACCCTTTTGTACCTGCATGCCTTGATTGAATAATTGAACTACAGTATGACAGCCATGCACTCTTTCTTTTCACTTCTTTTCTATATCATTTTCAGTTCTGATCAATGCATAAAATTGAATCAAGTTGTTGCTCTTTCAGATTACTACTGCAATTTTTTTTTTCTTTCTATTTTTTTTTAAAAAAAGATATTTCACTCTCATTACAATGAAAGTCTTCCTTACACAGAATTCCATTCCTCGGGAAGAGAACCAACAATCCAGTTGGGCTCCTATATATGTCAGACAGTCAAACTTTAAACTGCCTGCTGATCCTTCTGTACCTATAATCATGATTGGACCTGGCACAGGGTTGGCGCCTTTCAGGGGCTTCTTACAGGTTTCTACATTTTTACCAAAAGTTGCTTTCTTGCAAACATGAAACATGATCATCCCTAATCAATTACTGGTTCTCACACTATGAATACTTGCCTCTCACAGGAAAGGTTGGCATTGAAAGAGGAGGGAGTGGAACTCGGTCATGCTATTCTCTTCTTTGGATGCAGGAACCGTAAAATGGTGCGATAAAAGACAGTGCATCCTCCAATATGTTTCGAATCTGTTGAAATTTCAGTTTTTTTTTTTTTTAAACGTTATAACTCATGTGGCTCTTAAATTTTGCAGGACTTCATCTATGAGGGCGAGTTGAACAATTTTGTCGAAACAGGCGCACTTTCTGAGCTGACTGTGGCCTTCTCCCGTGAGGGTCCAACCAAGCAATACGTGCAACATAAAATGACACAGAAAGTTGGACAAATTCCCTTTTCCTCATTTTTATGCCATTGTTTCCTCACCTCTTAAAGCATAACCTTTGTTTCTTTTACATTTCTCCTAGGCATCTGAACTTTGGAACATCATCTCTCAAGGCGGATATATTTATGTCTGCGGTGATGCTAAGGGCATGGCCAGAGATGTCCATAGAGCTCTTCATACTATCGTTCAGGAGCAGGTATGTTGACTATGTGCAAACTTTCAAACATTTTCTTACTGATGACCATCATATACTAAGGGTGGTTTAATTTGGTAATAAGAGAGGGAAGGGCGAATCTCTTTCTTTATTTTCCTCCTCTAACTTTCCACCCTAGTAAACTCAACCTAAAAGATTTGACCTGGCAAGAGTTAGGCCATTATGTTCTACTTGTGCATGTCATCGAGTCTACAAGCAAACACCTACAAAAATATAGGTGAACTAATCCTATAGTTCTAATCCTAACTAGTAGTGATTATAAAAATTCAAGGTAAAAATTAAAAGTGTACCCTTTTATTGGAATTGTAAAAAGGCGGTTCGTATTTCATTTATCATTAAATCGGCACCCCATCCCGCTTCACCTCATTTTTTTTTTAACAATGTCTTTATTTTTGAGTTATTCTAGCAGATTCGTAAGGGTTACAACATAGAAAAAATGACTTTAATATAGTTCTAGCTGCTACTTAGTTGTAGCTACTATTGTTCATAGGTACTATAACCATAGATGTAGCAGTTATGGATTTGTAATTGTTATAACATAATGCGGGACATAGATGAAGTGTCTATATAATAGTAATTATGATGTATAGCTATTATAATATAATGAAGTGTTCATGTAACAGCTATTGTTCCTAGTTGCTACACCATGGTGTTACTAGTGCTAACTAAAGTTGAAGTGTTCATGTTATAGTAGCTATGAATTATATTTGCCACAACAATGCTGAAAATAAAGATAATTTTTAAAACAAAATAGGTTAAGGGAGATAGGATGTTGTTTTGATGATAAATGAAAAAGGAGCCTTTATTTCAATAAAAGAAATGGTGTCCTTTTGATTTTTGTCTCAAAATTTATGCATTGTTAAACATGGGATAAATTGGTAAAGTAACTTTTTAAAAATAAATAAATAAAAATAAGCGATTTGGTACTTTCCCATTGTTAACAACCCATATAGATTAACTACAAGATTGCCCTGCCCTTATATAATAGACAGGAACTGAAAATCAAATATGTTTCGAAATTGACTCATTTATTAATCAAACCAAAAATGCAATCCGCCTGCCAATTTGCTCCTTCACTCGTGCGAGTCTTCTTTTCGTATTGAACGATATTAAGATAAGTTTGCTCCTTCATTAATAATCTACTTCCGCCGTACGCCGCTGATATTGGGGGTTAACATTTGTTTCTCATCGACCACATTCAAGAATTTGTAGAAATAAATCAATTGTTTGGATGGTTTTTTTTTTTCCCACTATGAGTAATTCATCAATTTCTTTCTCAGGGGTCTATGGATAACTCCAAGACAGAGAGTTTCGTGAAGAGCTTGCAAATGGAAGGTAGATATTTAAGAGATGTGTGGTGAGCTCTTCCCCCATGCTTCCCCTGGAACAACTTCTCTTCGGTAATACTCTTTTCGACAACAACTTGATTGGAAACTCTAGAATCTCCAAGTTAATAAGGTTCTAGGGGACGTACTCTCTGCATTGCCCTTCAGGTCACATTATTATTCTTTTAGCCATCTGGGTAGGGTTTTTTGTTCCTCATATATATATATATATATATATATATATATGATCATTACCAATCACTGTGATGTTTAGAAATTATAGGTGTGAAGCCTTAGGGAGATCATAATTAATATACCAAAGACTTGTGTGATTGGACTGTGACCTTCCTTTATGTTAGACTAGTACCTCAACCCAGACTCATGCTTGTTTGCTTTTTGATCTGTTGAAAGAGTTTTAAATATACTGCTGAGCTGCTTTGTTAAATATCCAATTTTCTCTATTAGTTATCTTTATTTTTCCCTTTAAAATCAATTTTAGCCTATTTGTTAAAAAATGTAATTTGAATATGAATGTCATTTGAACAAAACCAAACTATTACCCTCTGGTTACTTTGAAGCGGACTTTTTTTTGAGAAAAGTAAAGGAGAGGAAGAGAATATAAAAAAAATCTGAAAAGCGGAAAAATTAGGAAGAGAAAGTACATTTGCGATTGTGTAAGTGTGAGGTTACACGGCCGTCATAGGTGACCTATTGTGGGGTTGCACATGGGGTTGCCCTTTGCGGTCATGCGTGGTTGCCCTATGTGGTTATGCGGGGCTGCGCTATGCGGTCACGTAGGGTTGCTATTTGTGGTCGCATGGAGCTACCACGCAAGGTGTAGTTGTGATTTGGGAGGGAGGAAATTATTTTTTATTTGATTTGGATGGATAAAAAAAAAAGATTAAAAATAATTTTATAAATCTTTACCTATTAGATAGACAGAAGAAAGTATTTCATTATTTTATGAAATCAATAAATAATATTTTTTATAATTTGTATTTTTGTCCTCCAGAGTAAAGAGAGTGTCTATTCCATTTTTTTTTGGTGGGCTTTAGCCTCTAAAATGTATTTTTTAGATTAATATGAAAATTTATATCGAATCACCCCTGATGATTTTCATGAGAATGTAAAAAAAATATTATTATTATTATTTTTCATTTTAGTCCTAACTATTGTCTATAAGTTGAAATCAGAAATTAAAATAATTTAAAAATTATGAATCTAATTTAAAATCTAATAAAAGAATTTCTCAGTGAATTTTAAATTTTATATTCAAAATCTTTTTTAAAAATTTATATATTTTTCTTTCTTTCTTCTATTTTTAGCGTGCTAAAGTAAACGGCATTTTTTCACCGACATGAAGTGAAAATTATGCATAAGGAAATTATCTACACGAATACTGCACATGTGCAACGTACACTGTAGCAGATTTTTATTGTTTTTTATTTATGGACATGTAAAAAAGTTTCGAACCTTTTTAGCGTGGTCGGGCTCTATTTCTTATTCTTAGTTTGACTTTAGCTCGAATTCGATTTAAATGTTAGCTCTTAAGTTTGAGTTTGACTTGTAATAAAATTAAATAGTTCGAGTTTAGCTCGAGTTCAACTCGAAAAAAAATTATTTAAAAATTAAATGAGCTTAGTTCGAGTTTATTTAAGATAATTAATTATAATAATTAATAATATATTATTATATTTATTCTTTATTTGATATTTAGTTATATTTATTTATATAATAAGATAAACGAGCATCTTACTGAACACGTTCGTGAACCTTTAAACGAATATATTCACGAGCTTATGAACTAAATGGCTCGAATTCAGCTCAATAATATTTTTAAGTTCCAAATTAAACTTGAACTTAGATGGTTAACTTTATCAAACGAACTTCTATAACCCCTGTGCCTCTATGCAATCATATTGATGATTATTTTGCTTAATTTTTTAACCATTTAAAAAATCTTCGGATATTTTCGGCGCCTCGACGGTGGCGGTGCATTCACCTTCACTAACCACCCCTAATTTCAGTTATGGAGTGCACTCACCGCCTGTAATTGTATGCAAACATACCGGTAATCATAATTTCCAACCTGTTGGCGTCTTGACTCTTGAGTACTGGACAAAGGCAGGACATTCACCTACTGTCACCACCGCTTCATTTTAACTATGGAGTACATTCACCGCCTATAATTTTACTGTAATGTATTATTAATTTTTTTTTTTATAACAATCTACAGATATTGACGGTTAGGATGGATATTTAATATATTTTTTCCAATTTATTCCGAATCATAATTAGAGTTCGCTCGCCGCTTGTCATTGCATGCAATGTACCGGTGATTATATTTAAAGAATTTTATCCGATTTAAAAAAAAAAAATCGGATTTGGCGGTGAGAAGGTGGTAACTATCGTCAAAGCTACCGTACATTTTCTGATGCTAGAGTCAGCGTTTCCTGACCAATTAAGAATCGAGTATATTTGTTTTAATATAAGGGTTGATCCAATTGATAGGTTATTCATTACGATTACTATTTATTCCAGTGAACCGACGAAAATTCTTTAAAGGACTGAACAGATTACCTTCATAATTAATATACAGATTGATCTATTAATATAGATTGATAGGATATTCAGGATTAGTCGACATGATCTAGACATCTAACACCAACCTAAAATAGAGAAAACAATTTATTTTTCTCTATAAATACGCTATAAGCACCTTCCAATTTATTCTAATGATAAATTTTTATAGGTCCGGATCCATCATTCTAAGATTAGCAGCAGAGTCATAACTTCCATGAGACCACGGAGGCAACCGCCTCAGGGCCCAGCCTAGGAAAGGACCTTTTTTTTTTTATTATACCAAGAGAAAAAAAAGAAAGACAGTGACTTTAAACGACCGCTAAACTATATGCGCATGGCTTCAAGGCACGCATTGACGCATGACTTTTCTTTGTATATGATTTCTTTTCCGATATTCTTTCGACCAAAGCACGGATCCATCAAACAAGAGGTAATCCTAATATTTTTCTCTGATCATCTTTGACACCAATCGTGTGCTAATTACATAATGGCAGTTGTTCGCGCGACCTAATCGCACCGATTCTCACTGTGGTTGTCGCATGCATCGCGGGTTGACGACCGAAGTCTCTCATTTGACCTAATTGTGTACTGTGGTGGTCGTCTCACGTTACATCGACCTCTCATGCAAACTGTATCCTAATCGCGCGGTAGCTGCCACCTTATCATTGTATGTAGGCACCACACTGATTTCAATGTCACATGATAGATTAAATGAGCTAGCAATATTGTCGATTGAAAATGAATAATCCAACAATTAAATTATGTGAATTTGATAAATATTTTTACCTCTAAATAGTTAAATGAGTAGTGTTTGTATGATTATTTTAAATATTTGTATACTTTGTAATATATTATTTTTTATTTATTAAAACATTTAGTGTATTTGTTATTTACAAACTGAATTCTATCATTATTTATGACAATAAAAGAGCTACTTTTTATTATTCGCTTCATGCCCTGTTACACATCGGTACGGTTCTGATTAGCAGTCATAAGATGGATAACTAGTGTCAATTAAGAGAGTAATTTTTCTGATTATTTTTGTTAACCTAATCATACTTTTAGTTAATCTGTTAGCAATTAATTTAAATATTTCACTTTTATTTACAAAACAAACATACTATTTAGAAACAAAAACAAAACAAAAAAACATAAATAAAAAACCCCAGTTCTCACCTAATGCCATTCTGTCAGTCTTGCTTTTTTGTTCTTCAGATCAAAGAAAATTAATCAAAGAAAAAGATTGTTCTTCAGATCGATCTATATATCAATTTTTCTATGAAATTAGAGAAAACTTAAAATCATTAGCAATTAATAGAGTTTGACCTTGTAGTACTATTTAGAAACAACAAGCAATTAATCAGTCGTTTGTACTACCCTAGTTGGGAGGGTCGGGTTTGCCAATCTGGCTAAGTCAACTAGATTTACCAAGCATGTGCAACGAGCTCACAACTAAATGTCGAAAAATATTTATTCATCATAACCTTTACATGGGCGCCATTCTTCTCTTTTGATAGGCAAACTAAGAAATGAAATAAAATGCAAAAGAGTCTTAAAAACGAAGTTTCAGTTAGAAATAATAGTAGAAGATTATGAATTTATAAGATGGAAGATATCTCTATTATATAAAATATTTTGAATAGAGTTTCAAAATAAATCTATAAGAATTTAAATCCAAAATGAATACGATCTTATTATTATAAAAATATACGAATTCCATTAATCAAACAATTAATACCAATAAAACAAGAACATTAAGCAATGGGGAAGTGGCCCAACTTCTGCACCATCACATCACTCCCTCTCCAATTGACTGTCCATTCTTAAATGAGTTCAGTTTCAAGACTACAACACTTCACATGTTCGATAGCAAGACATGCCACCTAATTCATACAAACACCGTGATACCGTGTCGACATTCTACTCTAATATGGACCCCTCTCACCACCATTCAAATTGTGCCACGTGTTAAAGGTCGATTACATTAACGACCTAATTCATACACATCACCCCACTAATTTAGTAGTTGGGGCGTGTATGGTGAAAATCTTAAATTGCAGGGAGCAAAATGGAAAATTCCCAAAGTTTTTAAGAAGCTGACGTGGACGGCGTTTAGGAAATGCAATGTGACGGTCGTTACCATATCGACGAAACCGCTACGCAGCACGCTGCCTTACACGCCGTGGACCCGCCGCATCGCGTGTGACTCCTAGCCGGTCCCGTGCTGGTCACGTGCTTCCTGCTGGAAGTCTATTCGCTTAATTGACCGGCCGGCGAGGAAGAAATCTAGGGAATATTCCGTCGCCAATTTCAATTTCAATTTCAATTTCAATTTCGTAGGAATAAATAAATAAATATTATCGAAATTATTGTTATCAAATTTTAATTAAATTTTGAAAGAAAAAAATCATTGAAAAATTCGAATAATTTAGAAATTTATATATTTTCGCACTGTGCGAGAAAACAAGCAACACCATACGCGGGCAGCCCGTCGCTTCCGGTCAGGAGGGATGTTGTCGGACGTCCTGGTCCGCGGCGGCGGCGGCGGCGGAGGAGGAGGAGGAGGAGGCGGCTGAGGGAGGTTTGGAAATGGGGAT
>JBAMIB010000053.1:3132291-3143565 GCA_037177415.1 Kaempferia rotunda | reverse complement strand
GAACACCCCAAAGCTCAGATCGGCTCGGCTTATTTACAGCCCTAGTCAGGATCACTCAGAATTCATATTTTTTAAATGAGAATAATCCGTTTTTATTATTTTCATAGACCAACGGGCAAGAGTATAAATCAAATCAGGTTTATAATAAAGCACATGTGGCGATTATTTTTAATTTTTTGGTAAATAAATATGAAAGAAAAAACTAAATATGAAAGAAGATCCTTAGATTGCTGCTGAAGGAATCATTATTTATTGTCAACAAAGCTTTGCAAAATAGTTTTTTAATTGCGTGATGGCTAGCGGGCTGATTGATTTAAACGTTTCATATTTTTTTTTACTTCATTCCTTATTTATTTATAAGTGTCGATCTCACTGCCTTAAGTGGGAGGTCGACGATAATTCGCGCTGAGATGCTCCAATACTTAAACGCAACCACGTACCGTTTCATTTCGCCATTGTCTTCCTAAGTTGGATGACAAACTCTGTCGGCATGAGTTGGTGGTGGGCAGGCGCCATCGGCGCGGCGAGGAAGAACCTGGACGATGACTCCGCCTCCTCACTCGGCGTCAAGTACGAGAGCGTCGCTCTCGTCATAGGCGCCACCGGAATCGTCGGTTCGTCCCTCGTTGATATCCTCCCGCTCTCCGACACCCCCGGCGGCCCTTGGAAGGTCTACGCTGTCTCTCGCCGCCCTCCCAACCCTACTCTCCTCCCAACCTCCGACGCCGACGACGCCGTTCCCCTGTCCGTCCACTACGTCCAGTGCGATGTCCTCGACCCCGAAGACGCCTCCGCTAAACTCTCCCCGCTCACCGATGTGACTCACATCTTCTACGTCGCCTGGGCCAATCGCACCGTCGAGGCAGAGAACCGCGCCGTCAACGTGACGATGCTCCGTAACGTCCTTGCCGCCGTTGTCCCCTCCGTCCCCAACCTCCGTCACGTTTCCCTGCAGACGGGGCGCAAGCACTACCTCGGCCCCTTCGAAGCCCTAGACAAAGTTCCCGCTCATGAGCCGCCTTTCAGTGAGGACCTCCCTCGTCTCCCCGTCCCCAACTTCTACTACGACCAGGAAGACGTCCTGTTCGACGAATTGTCCAAGAGGGAGGGCGGCGTGACCTGGTCGATCCACCGCCCCACCACCATCTTCGGCTTCTCCCCCACCAGCCTCATGAACTTAATCGGCACCCTGTGCGTCTACGCGGCGATCTGCCGGAAGGAAGGGGCGCCGCTCCGGTGGCCAGGAAGCCAGATCACATGGGACGGGTTCAGCGACGCGTCGGACGCGGATCTGATCGCGGAGCAGCAGATCTGGGCGGCCGTCGACCCTTACGCGAGGAACGAGGCGTTCAACTGCAGCAACGGGGACGTGTTCAAGTGGAAGCATCTGTGGGCAGCGCTGGCGGAGCAGTTTGGGGTGGAGGCGGTGGGGTACCAGGAGGACGCGGAGCGGTTCACGCTGGAGGAGGCGATGAGGGGCAAAGAAGCACTGTGGGCGGACATCGTGGTGGAGCACGATCTGGTGCCGACGAAGCTGGACGAGGTGGGTACCTGGTGGTTCGCCGACGCGGTGCTGGGCGTCCAGATGGCGCACCTCGACAGCATGAACAAGAGCAAGGAGCACGGCTTCTTAGGGTTCCGCAACACCGTCACTTCCTTCAATTATTGGATCGAGAAGATGAGGGCTTTCAAGATCGTCCCCTGATTTCCTTTCCTTTTCCGTTCTCAATCATCTGTTGGCGTTCGTATGTTATCAAATAAATCTCGTTCAAATTCGAAATCATTTGCCAATTAGGGCAAAGCGAGGGATTGATTGATTACCTTGCTTGTGGGTAAAAGGCTGGATATAGAAGCTTTGTGTCCAGTCATGTTCCTCAAAATAAAAAACATAAACCTAAATTAAATCAATTATAGATACACTATTAAAGTATTAGAAACATTTTCTTTTATTTATTTTTAGAATAATAACAATAAAGATTTAGTGATTAAATAATTTTCTAAATCTATATAGCACTGGATGGAATTTGACCCAACCCACTCGGTGCGTACGCTGGAGACGCGCCGTCGCTGCTTGCAGGTGGCAAAGGAACGCTCGGAAGCACGGAGAGGAATTCTGAGAAATTGCAAGCAACCGATCTAGGGTTTCTTTTTCAAGGAGCCTTCCGACCTCCCTTGGTTGCAGGAAGCAGAGGTAGAGTTCCCGTACTCTTTGATACCTTCCGATTGTCGCCATCGGCCTCTTTCCGCTCTTGTTTATATCTCCAGAATTGTTTTTTCCCCTTTGCTTGTGTATTAGTGTAATAGTTAGATTAGGACTATGTTGGAATCTCCGACTTGATTTTGTTTGTTTGGTAGTGGGCATCGGAGGTGATCACGATGGATCCGTGCACTAAGTTGACTTTTAGGGGAACTTGAGGAAATGTTTCGCCTCTTTGGATTTTATCTGTTAATTTCTGGGGTTTATCCATTTTGGAGGTTTTAATTTGTTTGTTCATTCTGCTTTTGTTCTTCTTTTTATCATGTTATAGTTTGACTGTTCATTGAGTAGGTGTTGACTGATACATCTGTTTATCTTCGAGCAACTAGGTTTTTATCTTGCGGGCTTTGTTGCTAAAGATCTTTCCTTTTTCTGTGTGGAAATTTTACAATCCTTCAATCCGATCGGGCGTTGGTTGTTGGTCACCTTTCAAGTTATTGCCACCGTGAATTTGATGTGTTAGATAAAAGTGAAAATTTTCATGTTTATTTCTTTCCTCATCCAGGTCACACTTTGTGGGAGGATCATACCTGGACTCTGTTGCTTAATTTATTGCCTAATTGTTAACGTTTAGCATTGTACAAAAGGATCATATCTTCCTTGCAAGTTTGTATAATTGTCTCTTGCAAGAGAGTTTTGAGTTTACAACAATGAGAAGAAATGAACGACTTGCAAACTTTGCTCTTTTAGGTACGCTTCCTTTGCTTTATTTAGTTTTATTTATTTGTTTATCTTTTTACATAACACACAATTCAGATAATTTTATTTTTATTTTATGGATGTAATTTGTATGCTTTCATTGGTTACAGCCATTCTGATTCATATGACCATGTCTTTTAGATGCACAATTGAATCTGTTATTCCGGCGAAACCGGTAGAAATATCCTCCCATGTGGTGGCTTGCTCGATTTCTTGATTTACCTCTCTACATATGGTCGTGGGGCCAACTATGTGGTGGCGTCCGGGTCAGCGTATGACCTTTTGCAGAAACGATTGAATCTATTGTTTCGTGTTCAAAACTGGTGCTCTTTTGGCAATGCTCTTTTCTATTTCTTCAATTTTCTTTTTATAATTTGTTCTCAGGTAGTGCTTTGCTAATTGGTTGAATGTGCTTGGTTTTGTTTTTCTTGAATACTATTAAATCTATTGTTTCATGTCCAAAGCTGATTTCAGTTTGGCTATGCTCTTTTATATTTATGCATTTTTCTTTTCACAATTTGTTCTTAGATGCTGCTTTGGTAGGTGGTTGAATGTGCTTGGTTTTGTTTTTGTTGGATACGCTGATCATCACAACCCTTTTCCATGGCTTGTGTGGGTACAAGGTTTCAATATTAATCCATTAGCACCATAAGTTTGCAAGAGCCCTCTTAGACATAAACCAATCCAATATGTTGATTTATGAATCATCTGAGATTAATTGGAAAAAAGAAGACGACATAGGAAACATGAGGCAAGCAGTTTATATCATCTTTGATGTATTGGATCAGATTGGGGATTCGAGCAATTACACAATAGATGGAAGATATCTTCTTCTCCATCCCTATTGCCCTTCAGTCAACCAATCATGAATTGCAACTATCTGGTGTCCAATTGAACATTCTGAGTGGCAATGGATTTTCTCGTAACCCCCCCCACCCGATGGAAAATTCGAAAAGATCCTCCACAAGTGTACAAATAGGTCATTTTTATGGATGTTGCTTATGTTCTTATACAACATTAAAATCGTTTTTGTGTGTTTTGCTCCGTTTAACCCTTTACATTGAAGCTTGCTACATTTTACAATTAAGATGTGCTGCGATAGTTTTTTTTTTGTTTGATACAATATTTTATATTTGTAGGCCTCCGCCTCCAATTTCATATTTACATCATATTTTTTGTGTTTTTCTTTTTGCTTGCAGGGTTGACCTTAGCTCCGCTTATTGTGAAAGTAAATTCCAATGTGAATGTAATTTTGACAGCATGCCTGACTGTTTATGTTGGTTGTTATCGATCAGTCAAGCCAACACCACCCTCAGTGAGTATTTTTTTTACTCTTCTTTTGAGGCCAAGAGTGTGCTGTTGCTTGTCATGCTTGTTGGTTTAGATTAATATTCATTACAAAGTTACAACATGAAATATGTGCAGGAGACAATGTCAAGCGAACACGCCATGCGGTTTCCTTTGATTGGGAGTGCAATGCTGTTGTCACTGTTTCTTCTTTTCAAGTTTTTCTCTAAAGATCTGGTCAATGCTGTATTGACATGTTACTTCTTTATTCTGGGAATTGTGGCTTTCTCGTAAGTAATTTTGTTTCTTGGGAATGAGGTGTTATTGATGATATTAGAATCATTGATGGAATGCCTCTTTTTACCTATCATTGATACACAGGGCAACATTATTACCATCAATCAAGCATTTTCTCCCAAAACACTGGAATGACAACCTGATCTTTTGTCGTGCTCCTTATTTTCATTGTATGTTATTATTTTTTTAAAGAATTTTATTTATTTAGTATCAAGTTGAATTAGTGGGTGCTTAATTTTTTTGGGTTTGTTGTGCTATAAATCTTGAAAAAAATGATTTTCCTTTTCTTTACTTGAAATTTTGTATTGCTATTGCTTCTTGCAGTGTATATCCACAATCTATGGTAACACCACCAGCTAACGAGATAAATTCTACTATAGACTAATTGTGTTCTTGAAATTCAAATAGTCAAATGTCAGTCGAGGCGTTTAAGATACTTCAAATAAACCATTATGATAGAGCTTTGTTTTCCAGAAAATATGCTTCATCAAAATGTGAATTTTCTGTTTCCATTCTAGTATTATGTGAGATAGACATGTAGTATCCCTTGGCTGGTAGTTTGATTGCCGTAAGTAGGGATAGTTTCACGATGGGACAGTATTTTTTGACTAAATAACGGTAAGCTCGGTACACTCTGCAAAGTGGACACAGAGTAGTTTTGTTTAGATGGAAAGGATTGAGCCAGTCTAGTGAAGTTATGCTTGGCTATTGACTTGTATATGTCCTGTCCTTTGAATGCCAGTTATAATGTTAGTTCTTTTGTGCTGGTTAATTGCATTTAGTTCATGGTCAATCTTTCTCATGTCATTAAATTCAGGAGCTTTTATTACTTAGCTGTCACTTAACAAGCTGTGTGGCAACTGGCAAGCTCTAACTTTTGAAGGACAATGTACAAGTTTTTTTTTAAGACAGTTTAAAAAACAGTTCAGGTGGTACTTAAGCTGCTACATATGTATTATCCCGAGGGGGCTAAGTGGCTATCTGAACCACATACGCCTGCAAAGATTTGCATCCTACCTAGAAGACATGAATTGCTTAGGTTGAGCAAATATATTTCAAGATTACAAGGATTGCATAGGTCAAAAAATAATGTTAAATTATCTGTAAAAATAGACATTTTGTGTTAATTGTAGATTGCATAGTTAATTAATACTCTTCAGTCTTCATTGTGGTTCACTTATTTAATTTTATCGATATAAATTATTTTGAATGTTTTAATGTGGACCATATATCAAGCAACATACTGTTTATGCATTATGTTGTGAGTTAACTGCATACTGATTATGCATACTGATTATATACATTGTTTGAAGTACAACTTTGTTCACGTTAATTTGCAGACAGCCACTGATCATATATCATAAACTTGTTGAGATTCAAGTTTATGTGATTGCTCCTCTCCAGTCATTTACCAGATTCTGATTACTACTGAATTGTTTACATTTTTATTCATTTGCACACAATTTTTCTCTTGTCACACCCAACCAGCTTGTGGCAAACTTCTCTAAAGAATCCTATGCTGTATGCCCTATTGCATTTATCTTCTGAAGTAATTTATTTTCTTAATGTTCCTTGTTGCAGCTGCTTCTCTGGAATTCACTAGATCTCAGGTTGTTGCATCAATACTGGGGACTCTTTTTTGTGTTTGGTATGCTCTTAAAAAGCATTAGCTGGCAAACAATATCTTGGGTATTGCATTCTGCATTCAGGTTAGTTCTCTTCCTAAACAACATGGTTATTTCTTTGACTTCTGTGTTGTACGATGTAGTTGGTTGATAGGCTTAGTTTCTTGTCCATTTTGTATGTTGTCTATATCTTCTGCAAAATTAGATTATAGCTTCTACCTGGGATTCCCTACTAGTTTTGTATGTTACTTTTAGCTCGTATCAATAGTGTGATTGTGGGGAGACTTTCATCATTCCTTGTACCAACTCTGATTCAATTACCAGTTGATTGTCTTTGTTAATGATTTGATATTTTTGCACATTTTTTCATTCTAGTTAAATTTAGATTTTGTACAAATCCCTTGCATAAAAATATGGATCTCAGAACAGCAAAAGAATTATAATTTTATTTTAAGCATGTAAATTCTATCTTAGTACACTTCTTTACTTGCCTCCTAACTGCTGTTTTATACCATCACTTGTGATGTTAAAAAACTGCTAATTTGTTGTCTTTTTCCTCTTGTTTTTTGTCTAATCTGTCTCCGTAGCAAGAGTCAAGACGTGCAAAAGCATCATAAATATTTATAATAGTTATCAACAGATACTGTAATAATAACATATTAGAGTTTATAATAGTGTTTTACTCGTGTTGAGACAAGGGAACTAGCATTCCTTGCAGAATTTGGTTTGTTACTAGGAACTTTTGTTATACCTCAGATAATACTTGCTAGTTTACAGAGATTGGACAAAATTGCATGTCGTGGACATGCACACACTCAAATAGAGGTTTTTGTGAACTTATTGCCAAAGTATCATAACAAATCTGATTCTATCATGTGTATCCACAGTTTGACAAGTTACTCACTAAAACAGAGGTTATTATGAACTCGCTAACATAATACTATAATAAGTCTTTCTATTTTACCTACAAACAGTGCTACATGTTATTTATCTATCAGTCTCCTCTATAGTATTTATTTGGTATTTAATTTTGTACTTAAATATTGGAAAGATGTATTTCAAAAATAGGGTATCAACGTGGAATAATTCAACATTTTCATTTACCATTTTCCCCAGAATGTATTTCAAGCTCTTCTTCTTTGTGCAGGGAATCGAGATGTTGTCATTGGGTTCATTTAAAACTGGTGCAATTCTTTTGGTAAGATCAGATCATTCTTTCTTCCTCCGGTACTAAAATACAACATACTCTTTTCTGAATTATTTCTTGTTGTTTGGTTCTAGTTTTACTGAACTGGCTTAATTTTGTGTCATAGTAATTCACAAACAAGCTATGAGTCCCTATTATTTTGGGTATGTTACACGGGCCTTGCCCTGCTAATGAACTCTGTTTAATGTCCTCATTAAAATCAGTTTTTGTTAGTATAATGCAGTTTTCTTTGGTCTCTCATGTACCCTTTAGATCTTTACTCTGGTCAATTTTATTTATCTGGTCTTTGAAAATGTGCTTAGAATGTTAAGCCATTCTCCCATTTAATCATCTATTAGAGATACATCAAAGTATCTATTTGCTCTTTGATAACATTAATTTTTATTCTCTCTTTTTTGGTAACCTAACCACCTATCCATGTCCACATTCACATTGCTGCTACTCTCCTACCTAAATTCTCCATTTTGAGCATATTCTTTCCAAAATGCTACAGTTGACGCTACCTATGGCTGGTTTGTCCAAAATGATTTGGATATACCAAATTATAGCCAACAGCTCAAATATCAGGATATAAAGTGCAAAGCAGTATATACTAAAGACATCTAGAATTATCTGCAACTAGGAAATTGATTTCAGAATCTAACCCAGCATGGATGGATAAACACAGCTTTACGTCACACTTCATCATCCACTTCATCATCCATTTACACTTATAGACCCGTAAGATTCCTGTAGTTTTCAGAAATTTAACAATTGTGTCCTAATCTTGTTGCAGTCCGCCTATTTTATGCTGACAGGCAAAGAAGGTTCATAACACTATCCTCTAGTCTATCAGGAGAGATGATAGAAAAATCAGAAACAAGTCCACACTTGAATTCCCATATTTTATAATAATAACAAATAAAAAGGGCAGCACGGTGCACGAAGCGGGCCATGAGGTTCCAGGGAAGGATTCATTGTACGTAGCCTTACCTGTTTTTTTTTTTTTTTTTTTGCAAGAGATTCTTTCTAGAATTTGAACCCGTGACCTCTAGGTTACAAGACAACAACTTTACCGTTGGGCCAAAACTCCCCTTCATTTTATAATAATAACAAATCAAAGCAATAAAACATGCTAGGTTTCCAGATGAAATTATGTGAAATCTAGGAATTTAGATACACATGCACTTGTGCAGTGGTTGTGCTTAGTGGAGATAACAAAGATGGACACATTTGAAGAGACATACGAGGTGATACTTGGATTGAGTGATGAGGTACTAGAAGAATAAAGTTCAATTGTTATCTTATGGAAAGTTACTGCAGCTAATCTGCCTTTGGCATACAATCTCTATCAGCTAACATAGTGACATGAGATCTTGACGCCTCAGACTTGGTTGAAAGTACACCTTCATCTTTAATTATGTCTGCCCTACCACTGAAAACGATCACACTAGTGTATTCACTATGCCCTTGTTGCGCCGTCAACACCCACACCTTAGTGGCATGCACAAAGGAGATAAGCTGGAAAAGAGAAAACTGTTGTTGGTCATCAACAGGTGAAAGAGATAAATGGGATGTTAATTTGGAACAGAAGTTGTTCCCTACTGAAGTTATTCTTGATAATTGATAATATTTGAATTGAACATATTTTTTGCCCAATCCAGGCTTTTGCTGCTTTTTGCCGCATGCTTTTGTCTTGATGATTTAACTCTCTGGTCAACTTCAATAAATATTATGTCTTTGTCGTGCTAAGTTTGTATTCTATCTGTATGGGCTGCAAATTTAAAGGGGAGCTCTTCATAAGCTGCAAAAAATTCTTCAATGCCAGACTGAAGCTTGGATGAAAAAGGATGAAAGTTGTGTTAGTCATTGACTGCCAAAGTAAAATGATGTCTAAACCATTATAAGTATGGAATCCTTGTAGTTCAATGGTAGGATAAAATCTGTGTAGCCGACACAAAATAGTAGCAATGATGGCTTATTGTCATGCCATATAAGCTGCAGTTGAATTTGGAATACAAATTGTGATAATAAATGTGCCTTGCATATGAGCATGTGCTGATGATAAAATGATGGGGACCTGCTTACAATATTGCAAAGGTGTGATGTCATTATATGGAGTTGCTCCTAGATAAAGGATTAGGGAAAATATGTCCTCATGGATACTTTGAGGCAAATTCCTTAGAAGTCGACTGCATGATATAAACTTTTCACAAGTTCGATAAACTTGTCACAAAAAATGTGGTCCTATGCATTTTCTTCAAAGCTATACACATAGTTTGTTGTTTCCTGTCATTAGAAATTTTCAACACATCAGGTTATAATTGTAGATCATGTCTTTGATATCATGTATCTCTTCATGCTTTTTTTGGAACTTTCAGATTGTCCTCCCATATCAATATAAAATAAAGAAGAAGAAAATTAACATTAAATATTGTGCATCATGTTGGGGACAAAGTTACTAATAGAGGCTATCATATCACACTCATATAAGCTACTTGAGAAGCTTTATATTCACTATTATAACAGGATCCATCATGGTAGTATGAAAATAAGATCTGTTTTTGGAAAATTCTACCTCCTAGGGCGCTTTACCCAATTTCATGCAGCATTGTTGCTCAAAACCCCCAAATTGTGTAGGTAAATACACTTGCACCCTAAGCTTTGCGACGGCATTTCTTGTGGTGTCTGCATTTCATAGATTGCTGCTTCATTCTATGTTGTTGTCATTATGATATCTATATGTCTAGATGCCATGATATTATGGTTCTCCTATCAAGGACTCTTTTTTTTAAAAAGATCTTTGGACCTTATATGCCCATAACTGTATATTTTTTTTTAAAAAAATATTATTAGTAGCTAATTTCGTGGTTTTTTACTCCCCCTATCTTAAATTAAGGTTGGACTGTTTTTCTATGATATATTTTGGGTCTTCTTCACGCCAGTGATGGTTAGTGTTGCTAAGTCTTTTGATGCTCCAATAAAGGTTAGTATTTGGTGTATTTGGCTGCTGCTTATAATACTTTTTGTTGAGTTTGTTAATGCATTCTTTTATCTTACCGACAGCTTATATTTCCAACTTCTGATGCTGAACGACCATTTTCGATGCTTGGTCTTGGGGATATTGTTATTCCTGGTAACTTATCCAATTTTAAGACTCATAACATTAGGGTATGCAATGAGAAATATGTTAATAATTTTGCTGGTGTTTTGAAGTCTGTGAAGCTATTGGAAGGTATTTTGTCCTTAGTGCCACAAGGGAAAACTTTGTTTTACTATCACTCAAATTGACAATTTATCATAGGCTGCAAACAAACTAAATGCTCATGAACTTGTATTGTACTTGGATTGACAAAGGCTTGTTTTTTTTTTATATTCATTCAAAATTTTAAGCTAACAATAAAACAAAGTTTAAAGTTTTGTTCTGAGCTTGGATATGGATGTGTGACCAAAACAAGACATCCTGCGGGTGGACTAATTATTCCGATCCTTGTACAGAACCCTAATAGGAATAGTGGCAAGAACAAGAGATGAGGTTGGCCTATTCCTAATATCATTAAGAGTAGGGGGAACACATACTGGAGGAGGAAGAAGCCACTTGCCTCATCAGAACCCTCACGGCCTCACTCGCAAATAGCCCTTGTGTAGACATGAAACCAAATTGTTTTTTTTTAAAAGTAGTTATATCATGTCTTAATCTCTTTAAAACTCTTGTAAAGTTTTACGGTGACTCATCAACTCTATACCTCTATAATTAGAATAAGATTGTATTTCGCTTTTATTCTTATATCTATATTCAGAGCTCCCACTGTGACGTGACATCCCTCAAGGAGCTCCCTCCCATAGTGGGAGGGAGCTCCTTCGGCAACCACGAGGAAGCGGCTCCGTGTTTACGGAGTTGCTTCTTTGTTGTTGTTGTTTTT
>JBAMIB010000053.1:3001374-3016791 GCA_037177415.1 Kaempferia rotunda | reverse complement strand
ATCCTGGGATTCCGACGCCGCCGGAGGCGTCCTGCGACCCTTTGCGGCGCTGGAGGCGTCGTGCAACGCCTTTCGGCGCACTGCGGAAGCTTCCTGCAAGGCCTCGGATTCCGGCCGAAGGGTCGTAGGACGCCTCTGACGACGTTGGAGACGTCGCACGATGCTTTTGGCGGCACTAGGACTCCTCCGACGTTGCGGTTGTGAGCAAGCTGCAGAATTGCAATTTTTTAATTTTCGAACTTAGGTTAGGTTTGCATTTAATTAATTCAATCAACTCCCAATTTAAATGGGGTATTAAATAAGGTAGTTTAAACAACTTTCCAGAAAGCCTAATTAATCTATCCCAATAAAATACATAAAAACATATTTAAAATAAAAAAATTAATAAATTTATTAATTCATGAAAATCAAATATATATATATATATATAATTAAATATAAAAAAATCCAATAAATTTTATAAATTCTAAATCAGATTTAATTATTTAAATTTTAAATATAAAAAAATATTTTTAAAATAAAAAATATAATAAATTTTATTAATACATATAAATAAGATTTAAATATATAAAAATCTTTTTATAGAATATTCAACCACTTCATCCAAGAATATTTTATTTATGATTATTTGAATTTTCAAAAACTTTTAATAGATATATTAGTCTTTTTATTTGTCAATTTTTTTTTCGTAAAACGTGCACTTCGCTTTACGCCTTAAGCCCCAAGACCCTTTAGCCCTTTTTTACACCTTGCGCGTTTGACAACTATGATTAATGCACAGTGTTAGCACCTTATGGTAAGTAGCAGCATTTTTGTATCCATTAGAAGGTAAAATCAATGCAGTGTTAACCCTACACGAAAATGGCAAGGCAAAATCTCTCGTTTTCTTGAAGTCGATTCCGCTGTTGTTGGCAGTTGACTGACTTCTTGATGGAGGGAAATTATACAAAAAATAGACCCAGTTTTTCAATTATTATTTCTTGATTAACTCAATTGCTTGTCCTTCTGCATTTATGGTAAAATTAACTTCTCATTTGGCTTTTGTTGCAGGACTATATTAACAACTGGAGGGAAACTGCACTGATACTAACTTCAATTCTGTTCATTGCCTCTGCAATATGGTTTTCAGGTATCTCCCAGTCATTTTCTTGCAGTAATCATACTTGTGACCATTGTGCCGGTCATTTAGGGCTAGATCTTCAACCTGTTTACCTGGGAAAGAAGTGGGAGGACAAAAACTAAGGTTATCTAAAAAATAGTTATCCTTTGTGTAACATCAATAGTTTATCATAGTTATATTGTTATATGCTACCTTTTTATTGTACTTGGGGCATTACATTAATAAATAATGTCTCTTGGGAATCATATGGTGATTTTACTTTTGTGTATATATATATATATATATATCCCTTTGAAATTATATATTTAGATTGTATAAGTGGTGAATTTTTTTATTATATTGATATTTGGTTTCCCTTAATTTTTCTGTACTTTTCCCCCATATATGCAATTTAATTTCATTTCACTCCTGTTTTCCCCCCAATCACATCGTGGTCAGGCATCTTCATCCCAAGTGTAGATCGCTTCAATGAAGATAGTGAGCAAGGTGCTCAAACAACCCAAAGACCACTACTTGACGATAACAATGAAGCATCAGCAGAAACTGCCTAAGAACCACCACGCCATACAAAGTTCACGGACAATTTATCGATGCCGCTGCCGTGCTGTTGTCGGAAAGATTTGCTGCAAAGTCATTGTGTAAAAATAGAGCAATGACCATCCACAAGATCTGACAACTATTTCATCAAGATTATAAATGATTTTATTTTCTTTGATGTATGTGTATAGTGTGTTCGATAACTTGATTCTGTTCTATGTATCTTTTGTACAGTCCCAGAATCCACAAAATTGTAAAGCATTACATATTTGCATTGTAGTCGACTATGTTATCATGATATTTTGTAATAATATATATAGAGAGATTAGCTTGCACACTCATTCATGAATGACACCCGTGGGCGAGTGTGAAGAACACTCTCAGGTGCATGGAGGGCGCCCTCAAAGTAGGCAGGAGGGTGCCCTCCCTCACACTCACCCACGGGTGTCGCCAACGGGCAAGTGTGCAAGCTAATAATTTCATATATATATATATATATATATTTAAAAGATAGAGAAAATCTTAAATAAAAGGTTAATGGAAATTAAAAATTAATTAGTATAACAATTTATACTAGAAAAAAAAAACATGAATGCACTGTACACTTCAAAAATATACATTAAAATTTAAAATAATTAAGATTCGATAAACTAAAGTTTCCATAAGTGATACATTAACTATCTTTTTCTTTTTTCCTTTTTCTTTTTAATTTCTGCATTCATTTACCTACATTGGATCACAATGATCTATTAAAAGGCACTTTACACATTTATTTCTTATTTATTTATTTATGAAAAAAAATTAGTTTACACAATATAACAATCGAAGCTAATGTTAGATAGGAAGCAGTCAGTAGTAAGACAATAAAAAGGAATTTATGCCACAATTTTCTCTAACAATTTAAATTGAAATAGAAGACACAAGTCTTTTAGCAAACTTTTTTATGACAGGAGAATCAAATTAACACACAGTAAAAGATTTTTTTTTTAAAATTATAATTGCTAAGTACATAATTCATGTTAAAAGCAATAAAAATAAACTAGTGTAATGATCTGTTGCAAGTTTCTTGTTTTTTCTTATGCAAGTCCCAATTCATGGTAAGATGCAGCTCCTTGCTCTGTTCTGATAAACTATGTAGAGAAATGCAATTCAATAATTTAAAATACTATCAAGCTTTTTGACATGAAAGGGAGCAAGAAACACCTATTTCACAAAGTTAACACATGTAATAAGATTTCAGAGAGAAAATGAAATGAATTATTTGTCAAAGTTTCAATCTTTAACTACAAGAACATGCTGGCACATAACAATATGTAAACTTGCACCTGTTTTGAACCTTGACCAGCATGTTGGCAATGTTATACATTTCTTAGTTTGAGCCTGGATCAAGGACCGGAAGTCTGTAATAGAAGCTTATATGTCAAAGTTTCAATCTTTAACACAAGAACATGCTGGCACATAAGCAATTGTAAACATGTACCAGTTTATGCATTTCTTAGTTTGAGCCTGGATCGAGGACTGGAAGTCTGCAATAGAAGCTGATGGATTTATCTGACAGCCGAGTGCCTGGAATGAAGAACTGGAATATCACTGTCAAGCAAGCACCCTGTGGTGCAATGCCTGCAAACAACTCGTAAAACAAACGTCCAATAAATCCAGTGCACAACACATAAAGAGCGAGTATAATAGAGCTGAGGTTCTTACCATAGAAAGCACAGTCTGGCTTAGCCAAGTGACAATGCAAACTCCTGGCAAGGTGCTTCAGGCTTACTTGCTATGATTGACATACAATACACAGGGTGTCATGGATGTCAAAGAGGGGGAAAAACAAATCTTAATGCATAGTTGCATACGATTTTTCATCGATTTCGTACCACAGAAAGTGCTTCTCCTCTCTGAATTGCCAGTTCTGTGCGTGTCAAAGCGCTTAAGTTTTGGTCACCAATCGGGGGATCAGCTGAAAGGAACAAAGGAGTATGAGAATCATGAACAGCCATTACATATTTACATTGACATGAAAACAAAAGATGGATTAAGTAGGAAGACATTTGAGTACCTCGAACACCTAGGACTCTCAGTTTCCTTAATTCAGACCCTACTGTGACAAGGGAAGTAGAAACCTGGAGGTGAAGATCACCATACTGTGCGATCGAGACAGCGAGAACATCACCGACATACTTGAGACGGTCCACCAAGCTTTGGAGCTTAGCGAGATCAGGGACCTGAACCAAAGTCTACAAGAACAAGCATAGCAGCTAAGCTACTGCACAACCATTCAATGAAATCCCAAGAAAATACTACAGAACATGATGGAGTATCACTTCAATCCAATTGAATCAATTTATAGGATAAATTTATCACCAAAAGCATAAATAGATTTGAACCCTAGTTCCGGAATATCTATTTGCAAAGTACATGTACCATAATTTGGATTTGAAGATTGGAATTTGACTGATACCTGGGGCAGATCTTGAGAAGCATCCAAGGCCGACTGGATCTGAAGCACGTCGGACCGGGAAAGGGGCTTGGAGATGGGCACGTCCTGCACAACGGCGGAAACCCTCCCTTTGGTCTCAAAGGTGAGGAAGGGGGCAGGGTTGCGAGAGCCGGCGGGGAGCTTCTTGACGAGCTTGATCTGGATGGCGGCAGTCTCGTCGCGGGCCTGCTCCTGGATGGTGAGGGCGCTGCGGAGGGCGCGGTGGAGGAGGGCGGCGTCCACTGCGAAGGCGATCCGGCCGGCGTTCTGGCTGGAGATGCGATAGTCGCGGAAGAGGACGTCCTTGTCGAACTGGGCGACGGACTGGACGCCGCCACCGCCGAGGAGGTTGTGAAGGAACATGGCGTGGTCGGGGGTGAGGTAGACATGGCAGATCCGTCCGAGCTTGTCGAGGGCGGGGAGGAAACCTGCAAACGTGGTGCAAATGCAGTGTTTGGGGAAATGCCGGAGATAGATCTCGACGGAGAAGGCTTACGCTTGTCGAGGAGATGGACGCCGTCGAGGGTGAGGCATGCTTTGAACTTCATGGCTCGCCTTCTTCCTCTGCCGACGACGAAAGCGATCGAGACCTGAAGAGGTTTGCCTTCCCTCAACTTTATACACGATTCCCGCCTTCTCGCGCGAGGACAAAATATCTTGTGAATTTGTCAAAATGGCCCTAGCAGTTTTAATTATTACGGTTAATTCAACTTCGCCCACCGACTTCCACCGGGAGAGCCACAGAGATCGGATCGCGCGCATCTCCCTCCTTCCATGGCGTCCACGCTCGTCTTCCTCCTAATCCTCGTCTTCGACTTCATCGCCTTCAGCCTCGCCGTCGTCTCCGAGCAGCGCCGCAGCAGGGTGAGTCCGATTTCCTCCCTTCGCTCCTCAGCAAACCAGATCCGTGGTCGAGATCGCCCGCCGATGGATCTGACTCGACTCGCCCGATCTCTTTTTGCAGGCAAGGGTCCTGGCGTCAGCAAGTGCGGCTTCGGGCTCAGCCCTGGCGGCCCCAGCGCCTGTGCCTTCCTCCTCTTCCTCTTCTCCTGGTACGCAGTCAATCCATAGATCTCTTTCCGCCGCCTCCGAAGAGCCCACGAACTCAGTTTTTTCCATGTGGATTTTCGTCCGCAGGCTGACGTTCCTGATCGCGGAGGCGTGCCTGCTCGCCGTATCGGCACCCGCTACCCGAACATGTTCTTCAACGGCAATCCTTCCTGCGAAACGCAACGGAAGGGCGTCTTCGCCGCCGGCGCCACCTTCGTCCTCTTCACCGCCATCCTCTCCGAGTTCTACTATATGTCCTTCAGCAAGGCAGCCGGCGACTCCGACTTGCGGCCCTACGGCAGGCCTGAAGTCGGCATTACCGCCTACAAGTAAATCTCATCTCTATTAACTGTCGTAGAACTCCAATTGATCTATTCACCAATAACCATCAGCCACAGTCGAGTCTTGTTGATTTTGGCCATGAAATGGGGATTACATGATGGTTAATTTACTCCGATCACGGGATCTGGACAAAAAAAGGTGAAGAAATTATGTTATAAACGATCACTCTCGCCGATCGGCCAGCTTCTCCAGTCGATCGGCGGTGAATGGCCGCGAAGGAGAGGGAGAAGGCGCCGCCGCTGAGTTCATCCCTGATTCCCTAACCAGAGAAAGCAAAGCTCCTTGCAACTGTTCCAAGGAAATGCAAAAAAAAAGAACAAAAGAAGTTAAAAGTAACAAAATTCAAAAGTAAGAGCCCTCGTCGAGGATGCTTTATATTAAAAAATTATTTAAACTGTTTCATTTTTAGAAAATACTAAAATTAGTGTAAGAAAATATTAAGAAGTAACTTATTTTATTTTTTATTAAATATTTTTAAGATTAGGCAAGATTCTCCCTTCTTTCCCCCCGTTTTTTGACCGCGGTGGCTCGCCTCTCCGCAACCAGAGAAAACGATAAATATAGCCACCGTCTCTTGCCTCGATTCCATCTCGTCGCCGATCCTTCGTCGGATCCTTCATCCCCTGGCTTCTGATTTAGGCGCCGGAGCTGGGGACTGGATGCGGAATCGGGGACTCTAGGATTGGTTTTGGTCTCTGTTTTTTTCCCTGTGGAATTAGGTGAACATGCGATCGGTTTTTCCGAGATCTGTCTCTGAGAAGGCGTTGAAGAATGAAGGTGGCGAGGAGGGCGGCAGCACGCACGTCTACTTGAATGTTTATGATTTGACGCCGGCGAACAACTACCTCTACTGGTTTGGGATCGGTGTCTTCCATTCTGGGATCGAAGGTGCGTTATCAGATGCCCAATGTTTTTTGCTTAAATTTGTTTGTTTTTCTATGAAGCCGAAATCTTTTTCCCCTTTATCTTCTTTTGAATTTCTGATAGGATGCAAGTTTGCTTCGTTCACTGGATTTTGTTTTGTTTTTCTCCTATAGATATGATTTCTCTTTGTTGGAGGGTGATTGATGAATTCAGGCAATTTTAACTAGATATAGTTGTCTATGTCTAAATTTGTCATTAATAATTGGAGGGAGATAACTTTAACTTTCTTTGTTCAACATTTGCAATCCACATTGCAATTTTAGTTTCCTATATTTCCACGTAGTATTTTGTTGGATCAAGACTCTCTTCCGATTGCTTTTCCTTTCTATGCCTTGTGACAGATACCGAATGTGTGTTTGCTTGTAGTTCATGGGATGGAATATGGTTTTGGAGCACATGAGTATCCAACTAGTGGAGTATTTGAGGTGGAACCCAAAAACTGTCCTGGGTTTATCTTCAGACGTTCTGTGTGGCTAGGCACTACAACTATGCCTCATGCGGAAGTCCGCATGTTGATTGAAGATCTTGCTGGAAAATATCATGGCGACACCTATCATTTGTTCATCAAGAACTGCAATCATTTCACTGATGAAGTATGTATGCGTCTAACTGGGAAGCCAATTCCTGGATGGGTGAATAGACTTGCCAGACTAGGTTAGTATGTTTTGGAAAATGCTTTTTTGGCTTCCAAAAGTTTGTAGCATCAACTCATTTGGAGATTGTGATGTTTCAGGATCGTACTGCAATTGTATTCTCCCAGAAGACATTGCAACTGTTGGACCTTCTCAAACCGTTTATCCTGGTGAGTGTGTTGATCGATTTCCACAACTTGTTTTTTGTGCACTTGCAAATTGAGTTGCTAGAAGCACCAATAATGTCATAGTATGGATAAATAACAATGATAATCTAAATAATGTACTCTCTGAATGCCATCATTCAGTTATCAACCTCACAATCAAAAACCTAGGGCATTCATGTTGATTGTTGAATTTTAAATTGAACGAATTTCTACCAACTTTGGTGACTATGTCCTTCACTCTTGTAAACACTCTTGAATCATGTCTTCTTTTACCTCTATATGTTTAAGTGTCTGATTATTTACAAAGGTGATCTATTTTCTTGGCATGGTATTTACAATATTTTCATGTTGATGACTTAGTTTGTGGAACATATAGTGTCTGCTTTACAACCGACAAAAACAATTTCCGTAAGGAGTCAAATCTGGATGAATCAATACATTGTGAATATGTAACTGCAAGATTTGGGTTTGATTTTATAGAGTTTGTGAGATAAGCAATCAAGTGACATACTGGAGCTTGGTCTAACATCAGCTATTAATATGCCATTATTCTCATTAAATTGTGGAATAATACTCTGAGAACCCAACTTCATCAGCCCAATTACATTAACAGCCATAACTTGCTTTTAGCTTCCTTATTCTGTGAACAAATATTTCACCTAATCATGAAATTTCCTTATTCGAACAAATGTTTTCCAGATGGTGGATCAGAATCACATGGTTTTGCGTCCAGAGATTCGACTGATGAAGAAGATGCAAATCATCATCTTCTCAGTAAACCAAGTGGTAAAATTGTGTATCCAACTGATAAGTCAGCCAGGAATGCTAGAGATGTGAAGTGATTATTCCTTTTTCTTGTTGTCATTTCATTTTTTTGGTTCACCTATTTGTATTCCTCTGTGATTCTGATTTAACCACCAATTTGCTCTGTAAAATACGCTTCCAAACAATCGGTTAGGATGCCAACTATACTGTGTAATTGGTAGCCTGTTGTCTTCTCAGTATCAACATGGAAATGGGGTAAAATATGCTTCGAGACAATTTTAATTTCTATGAAGATACACACTATTGAACTATTGGTAAAGCTGAGACATTACATCAGGAGCCACTGTATTTCTTAGATTTGCTTAATCACGATCAAACTGTCTATCCCAGATCAAAATTAGTCGGGTTGTAGGATCTATATATACTGGTTTGATATAGTGCCCGACTGAATATGTAGGATGCCTGGAAGTAATCCAGCAGCCTCAATATCTGTGAAAAGCTCGGACGGGTATCGGACACCATATTATCCTTTCTTAGAGAACTGCATTTGCAAGAGCAAAGTTTTGTAAACTGTTCTTTAAGAGCATGATTAATGGGAATGATTCAGAAATTTATGACTAATTGTTCTGCAAAGTTTATCGAATTGGATAAAAGCTTCACTATCAAAATAATCAGGGGAAAGCATCACCAGATTTCTTCAATATGTTAGGAATTAAATTCTTCCGAGATATAAGCAATCACAATTTCTGGACACAACGTTAGAAACATGAACATCAAGAATTTACTTTGTTAAAGAATAAAAGCCATCTCTCCCAAAGTAAATACATCACTTAGAGTCAGATTCTTGAAAACATGTGTTGCTACAATTACTTAGTATCTTTGTGCCTCGTCAATGGGTCTAACTTATGATCTCACCCTAGCGAGCCGTTCCCTTATCTCGTCCAAGTCTTCGTCGTCTGCGCCTTCGGCGATGGCTTCTTGCTGTAAATAGACACAGCAAGATTAGGTATCATGAATGTCATTAAGAAACTATTTCAGTGGTGCGTACCTGTTCAGCTTTGACGCTGGCTGATGGCTGCTTTATCTTCTCCTTGCTAATAGCATTTGGTAACTCGGCCACAGTTTCACCGGCTATTGCGGCGAGCACTTTGTCCACTTCCTCCTCTATTTCTTCCTCAATATCTTCAGAATCTAAAGCTGTATCAACAGCATCGTTTACCATTTCTTCCATTACTCCAGCCTGAATGCCATGAGTATGGAGGGTAAGGATGCTTTCAAGAAGAAAACAAGCATTGTTCGAATCCAAAAGCTAATAGTTATTATCACTGCCATGTTTACCACAACATAGAAAGGGCAACCGAAAGCAATATCAGATTGAGTATGTAGCATGCACGCCAGCTCAATGAGAACAATATGAAAGATCCACAATTAAAAAAAGTAAGGAAGGAGCATCCACACATGATACCCAACTTATATACAGCAGAATATGGTCAAAAAGGAACAAATCAGCTTATCTTCAGCACCGGTAATAAGAAAAAATATATATAGTTTAGGTTCACTGATGAACTGTGGATTAATGAAGGGGATTTAAAAACTTTGATGATAGAGAAAGTATTTAACTTAGGTTCAACTTCTCGAATTTGATAGGACACAATAACCTATTCAAAAGAATAATTGTGATGTTAGAGCCACACCATGGCATCTCATATTTTGTTGATTAGGAATGGCTCTGGAGTATAAGCGATTTTTTGGATTTTGATGCCCTTACAAAGTGTTAAAGTGTGAAGATTGCAATTGTTTAGTTCCATATTGTGAGCTTATAAAAGAGGTTAAGAAGCTCACATGGGTGAAACAAGCATTTTGGGTCGATTACAAAGAATGATAGTTAACTTAAACAAACAAGATAATGTTTGTGTAAGAATAGCTACTCGTGTTTGCCATTACATTTGGATGAAGGTGTTATGTCAGGAAGAATAAACAAAAACTATATCAGCAAAATGTCATACCTTTGTCATTTCTTTACTAAATTCTTGCATTGTAGCAGCAACTTCAGGAGCTTTCATGAGATTACTGACAAGTTTCATAACCTCAGCACTTTTGGATAGATGACCCACAGTTCTAGCGGTTGCTGTAGGGGAAGGGAAAACAGCAGTAAGCATTTTTTTTTCCATGCAAACAGAGGTCATCAGCAGCCATATTGTAGTAGAAGATACAAAATTAAAGAAAATAAGATCTTTCGAATAATTATGTTGAACAAACCTCCTTGGAGATTCCTAAAAGAGAAATTGTTAGACTACTTTCCTAGGGAAAAGTTGCACTTCGCTGGCAGAGTTAGTGTACTAATCTTGGAGGGTCATAATAAAGGCACATAAATAGTAAAAAGATGTGTCATCAGTCTAGGTGATAAAATAAATTCAATAATCGTCCTCAAAAGTGATAGCTAAAAAAGGCTGGTCCAGACCACATGATTTCAGCCAACACGATATCTGAAAATGTTTGTCAAATTGCTTTGCGGCAAACTAAACAAGTCAGAGTAAACAGGGAAGAAAACGTTGAGAAGATCATTTGGTTGTAAATTTACTCTGACAGAAATTAGCCCAAATGCTGTCAAAGTCCAAACTTTCTATTCATATGCTCCAAAGAGTGTAGCAAAATTAACTTCTAATTCATTGAAAAAGAATAGAATGAGTTCAAGTCTATGCTAATAGAAGTATAGAATTAATACAAGTCTTTGCATATCATGTTCCTAACTAACCCATAGCACTATATAGCATAATAAAAAAATTACTAGTGCACTCAACCATAGTTAATAACTCAATATTAATATCATTCATCTTTATCATTTTCTTGAATGAGGAATGTCAAAGCAAGCATGAACGTAAGAACTACTTTATTTTGCAGCTTCAACATAAGATAAAACAGTGACAGGTGGGCTAAATACAGATTAGAAGGCTCATATACAGATGCATCAAGAGGTTACTATTATTGATAATCCATACCAACCAATTCACCAAGATGCATAGAGACAGAATTCAGTTGTGCCTTGTTCTCATAGAGACGATTGACAGCTTTTCTTGATCTTACTATTTCCTTAGCAAGAGACTGCATTCAGGCAAAACATTGACGACCGTTTAAATAAGTCGGACTTCAAAAAAAAATTAACTACATAATCAAGTCAAGAAATTGAAACATTAATTAATTTTGTTTAAATATATCATAAGAAGAATAAGAAGGAACTGAATCATAAACAAGACAATATAGCCTTTTTCCAAGAATACTGAACTCAAATATGAATAAATTCAAGATCTAAACACTGGGCATCCAAACTAATCGGGAAACAAATAGCTAGCAAATCTAGAGGTAGCTAACTTAACATGAATCTATAGCAGCTTCATACACATGGCTACATAGAATTACAAGCTGGATACTAGCAGAAGCCAAAGAAATTGTTAAAATGTCTGCTCTGGTTCTGCTGCCTATCTCTTTTTCTTTCCTCATCCATATACACTTTCTCTCTGAAACAAGATTGAACAAAAGTTTAACTTCCAGTTCCACACATACATCAGACGATTACCATTATATGCAAGGTTATCAACCATTATGCCCCATCCTGTTATGCCTCAATCAATGAAAACAATACTGATTCTTCCACCAACAAGAACGAGCTGGTTCATGCTTCTCAAAAAAAAAAAAAAAAAAAAATCACTTAATAAAAAATTGATTAGTATTGGTTCCTGCTTCTCAAGAAAAAATTGAAATCATGATCAGCATCATTAGTTCAAACAATCACTTAATCAATCATATGTATTCAGATCACTCGATATCAATATATTTAGCAAACAAGTCTTCAAAATGATCCGAAAAGACTACCACACAAGAGCAAAAGGAATAGATAGATCAGAGTTAACCTAACCTTCGCCGAAGTCATGTCGTTCCTTTTTGCGGCTTCTTTTATGGCTTTCTGCACGTTCTTTTCCTCCCTCTGGACATCTGCAACATAAATCAACCAAATCAACGACAGAACAAAAAACAAAATCCTTTTTTTGGTAATAATCTCGAGTAGAGATGACGAGAGAGCATCGGGAAAGGGTGAATGCACCTCGGATCTGGCGCTCGATGTTCCGGCACTCCTGCCGGAGGCGGCGCTGCCATTCTCGGAGCTGCTCCTGGGGATTGGGCTTAGGCCGCAGCAGATTCTTCATCGTCTCCATCTCTGCTCCGCCGGACGCTCCTCCGCCTTCTCGATCTTGCTCAGACCCGATTGAAGAAACCGGCAGAGACCACGATCGCGTGAGATGGAAGCACGTCCGATCGCCTCCACGCGTTCGATTCCCGGGACCTTGTTTTCCTCCAATTGGGTCTCCACAGAAAAACATTCAATTTGCCCCAAAGATGCTATGTTACCATTTAAATCCTTGTACTTTTCATAAACTTAATTTATCCCCATTTTATTTTGATCCTTTTAATTTACCTTTTGATTTTTTTTTTTGTAAAATTTTAAAAATAGACAATACTTGCAAATTTTGAAATTTATGTGCCATATTTTTTTGAACACAACCCAAATTGTTAATCCAAAAATAAATAAATAAATAAATTGCGATGAGATTTGACGTTGAATTCAAGTAGGTGAAAATATATGAACCAAATAAAAATGTAAAATATTAAAAAATAATAATAATAAAATTATTTCAAAATCAACCCTCTAAATTCAATTTATGAATTGGATAATTTTTTTTTATTCATAAAAAATAAAAAAACCGACTCGTCCAATATCAATTGACGGATAACATCGGATAAGAAAAGTTATATCTTTTATTCAATTTTAATAGCATAGTTTTATCAGTCCAAAAAAAATTTGATAAGTTTTATTTCGATTTATTAGTTGAGTTATTCGATTCAAATATAGCTGTCAATTACTCACAATATATCAATAGACTAACACCCGATGTTCAATTTAATCTATTTAATCACATTTAAAATTTTAAAATTGAGACCCAACTAAATAAATTAAAATAATCCAGATTTTTAAAAATATAATGGATTTTTTAATTAATCCAATCAAACTTTCTAATTCAATATGGATTTGATCATGTCTAAGTGACTAGGCGGACACCAGAGAGACTGTCGTCTACGTGATTTTTGGAGTTGTTGATGAGGATGTAATCTATCTCCTACGCACCAAAAAGCTTGAAGAGGAGAAGTTTTACTTTATTTTGTCCTCTGACGCCCAAGTTAGCCTCACAATATCGAAGAAAAAATTACCACTGGAGAAAAGTGACACAAATAAAGTTTTCCTGCGTACCTTTAGCCTTTGTGAGAGGCTATATTTATACCCGAAAAGGAATTAGGATTTTTGACAAGTATTGTTGTGCATTGATTACCTTCCATATTGGACCCTCCATAGATGGACTTGCCATTATTAGGGGTGCCACGTGTCTGCTTTGGAAGTTGTTTCCATTACAAGGATCACTACTTTTGATTTTGGCAGAGAATATTTTCCTGACATCTTGTTATGCTAGGCGACAAAGAGAACTTTTGTCTTTTGTGTTGGTCGGATGTCACACCTTGGTGTTAGCCTTGGCGAAGGAACTTGCTGACCGGCCGATTGCCCATGGCAAGAAGACAATAACATACTTCTGGTGATGAGCTGCTCTTATCCACTCGTCCGATTGACTATACTTGTCCAATCGGTTGATATGTTCGGTTGACTGCCATGTTTCTGGTACTGGTCGTCTATTTAGCAAGCCGAGTATGAGACGACTCGGGTGCTTGACTCGTCCGATCGGCTGATATTTTCCCTTTGAAGATGATGTAGCGGCTATGTTGACCAGCCTTGGACTGACTGTGTTGACTTGACTACTATGTTGACCGGCTTCTCTTCACTTGGATCATATGCCTTCTTTTCAAGTCTAGTCGAAGAAGGTTAGGTGACCGACTGACTGGACTTTTGTCAGGCCGAGTGTTTAGCTATCGGGTGATCTGGGCTCCTGACTGAGTGTTTTGTTGGGTCGAATGCTTGATTACTTGGTGAGTCGATGAGCTAACTGCCTGCTTACTTGGTGAGATGATTGGCTAACTTCCTGCTTGATCATCGGTGTTCTTCGAAAAACATGTCCATTATTAGTCATTCCACAATTAATACTAAGCATGCCTCCCACGTCTCCAGAGTGTTTATCATGATCATTCATATCTTTTCATTAAATGCCTCCGTACAACTTTGGACATGCAACAACAATGAGTGGCGAGAATGTGTGAGGTGATAGCTTACTGTAGTGTCGATTGGACTGCTGACGATACCCCTTCACGTGTTTGAAACACTAACCGAGATTTGATATCGTTATCTCCGCCGCATTAATCGGACGACCAAGATGCCTACCCTGAAGGGTTTAAAAGGACATTGTCGTGATGAAATTCATTTCACTTGCAACTTAGGTTTTGCTCTCCACCGCTTTCATTTCGCGCTTCTTCTTGTTGTCGACGATTCTCATCTGCGTGAGTTGCCTTTCCCGATCATCTTCTCTGGTTATTCCTTTAAAATGTCTGCTTCTAATTCCACTGCGATGGCTATAATTTGGTACACATTGACCGTCTCCGATATGGAGGGTCGATGTGGATCAAGTCCAGTACACCTTTGAAATTCCAAAGGCGTATCACTGTGTCATCGCCTCCGGCGAGCACCGTCCACATACCCCACCAGAGGGGTATCTTTCTTTTTTCCGAAACCAATTTATTGTCGGTCTCCGTTTTCTCGTGCACCCCTTCTTCACTACCATCTGCAACCACTACCGAATTCCCCTTCAATAGTTGGTCCCGAATACCATCCGACTCCTCTGTGGCGCAATAGTGTTATTTAAGATGTACCGCATTTCTCTCCAACCGGACATATTTCAGTATTTCTTTTATCCTGAATTATCTGAGTCGGGTGTCTTCCTCTTCCAAGCCCGATCGGACTTTGTATACTTCAAAAACCTTCCAACTTCTGATAAAGAATAGAAGAGCCACTACTTCTTCATCCGGCCATACATACATTTCCAATTCTGGACTGCCTGGCAAATGGTTCTTCCTACACAACCTAAACACCGTTCCTTCAAATTTGAACCAAACTTCATTAAAACCGCCGCAATTCTGGCTAGTGTACAATTCGACATCATGAAGATGCTGGAAGAAGGTGTTCTGTACATATTCAGGTTGAGTCTTGTCCAAATGAGCATGACCGACAACTTCAGTAAGTCATTCGGCTCTTCCATTTTCTCTTGTTGCTAACTAATTTTGTTCTTTTGATTTTCAGGTAAAGTCATGCAGCGTTCTTGCTTCGCTTCTACCGCCCTGCTGGACGAGGAAACTCTGGAGCAAGTGGTTGTAGAAGAGCTGGCAGTCCAGGGAAAACAGTCGGTCGTCACTAAT
>JBAMIB010000053.1:2963625-2974742 GCA_037177415.1 Kaempferia rotunda | reverse complement strand
AACAATTTGATGAGAAAGAAGATAATGAAATTTCACTATCACCCGAAGAATCATTTAGAATTGATTATTTTGTGATTGTTGTAGACATGACAATTTCTTCTTTGAAATCTAGATTTGATGAAATGAAAACATTTAAAAATATATTTGGTTTTTTGTTTGATTCGAAAACATTAAAATCATTAGATAATGATGAGTTGAGAAAATGTTGTGTTAATCTAACATCCACTTTTACACATGACAATTCATTAGATGTTGAGTTAGATGATTTGTTTACAGAATTAAAAATATTACAAGTGACTTTACCAAACGAGATAATATCAGCAGTTGATATTCTTAATTTTGTAAAAAATATAGATTGTTATCCAAATGTTGCAATTGCTTATAGAATATTATTGACTATGCCTGTTACTGTAGGATCAGCTGAAAGGAGTTTCTCAAAATTAAAATTATTGAAAACATATATGAGATCAACAATGTCGCAAGATAGATTGAATGGATTAGCAATTTTATCTATTGAAAAAGAGATTTTAGAAAATATTGAAATTAATAATATTATAGATGAATTTGCATTTAGAAAAGTTAGAAGGAGTCATTGTAAATAATATTTACTTTAAAAATTTAGGGCACGTTTTCATCTTTTCGCCCTGGGCCTCCGAAAGGTTAGGACCGGGGCTGTGTGTGTGCATGCAAAAAAATCAGAGGAAAGAGAAAAAGAGTAGAGTAAAAATAAAAAAAATATATATGTTGCATGCAATAACAGAGAGCGGGTGAAGAAATAAATAAAATGAAATGATAAATTTATCAGAAATATTTAAATGAAAAAAATATTTAAAAAAAATGTGTCATTTAAAAAATTCCAAAGGAACGTATACCTTTTAATAATTTAGAATTCCATCGTACTCTCTTTGGTAAAAACATAAATCCGTTATATAAAACAAATCGCCGCTTCTCTACCCACCAAGCAGATCACGACAAACCGTTATATACCTTTCTGTTTGTCTGGTCGTGTGATATATACCATATTTATAACAACCCCTTCCTGTAGCGGATCCCGCTGCTCCATTGCCCGAATCGTGCCAACTGCCAAAAAGCACCCTTGTTGCCTGCTGTCGCCATGGCTGGTGGCTCCATCGATCTTATCGACGTCGTCGTCTCAACTTCCACAACGCCCCCGCACCTCCCCTCCGAAATAGAAAGCCACAGGTGAGGCTTTCATCGCCCCCCGGTGGAGCCACCGCGCCTTGACTTCTTCCAAATCGCCTTCCACTTTCCTGCTTTTCCCTTCGCCCATTCTGGTCCTGGAGGAACTTTTCGTCGCCCTTTACAAAGATCAAATATTTCGGTAAGCTGTTGCTCATCTCATTTCTTTTGCTCCTGCTTGAGTGCTTTTGATTTGCGATTTGTTCAATTTCTGCCCACGCCACGCCGCCCTTTCCTCGTGGAAAGATCAAGTCTTGGTGTCCAAGGTTGTATTTTGAAAAGAAGGGTGTCCTAGTTGAATGAAGGTCAGATTTGGGAATTTTTTACAGAATAAATTCTCGAAGATCATCTTTTTTTTTTTAATGAATACTTATTTGATTGTGTGTTGAGTGTGTTCATCTGTCTAACAATCATAAAGTAGTGTGTTGATTGTCTACTGCATGACATATCATACTTGATGAACTGACCACAGAAATATTAGTGAATTCTGAGTTTTAGAGCGGAAAAAGTCAGGTTTGTGATCTGTGAGTTAAACTATGGAGATTGTTTGAGTGTTATTTGATTCTAGAATTGTTACTACACAAGCTTCTTTCTTGTAGATATGAGAACTTATCCCCTGAAATTCATAACAGAAGTTTGGTTCTTTTAGATGAACTGCTTTCATTTCTCTAATGGAGAGAAGTCACCATCATGGTCAAGGAAGTCAAGATCCACTAGATCGAATAGCACTAGATCTTCGGATCGTGATAAGAGAAGATGTGAATCCGACTCCAATTCTTCGCTTGACATGTTTGCTTTCTCTGGACGAAGTTACCGGTTCCCTAGCCTATCACACAGGCCAAACAATCTCAAAGTATTCACCTTTAAAGAGTTGAAAAATGCCACGAATAACTTTAGCCGTGCACTGATGATTGGGGAAGGTGGGTTTGGATGTGTTTATAGAGGCACAATCCAAAGTCCCAAAGATCCAAGCACCAACTTTGATGTTGCCATCAAAAGATTGAACCGTGGAGGCCCTCAGGTAAATCATTTCTTCTTCTTTCTTAGTTTACTGTTGCAAGACACTTTCGAATTCCAATGAATGCAGTAACATTTGCTTGTCTCTACTACAAAGCTACACTAACAGCACCACTGTGGATACAACTAACTATTTTGGCATCAAATATGAAATAATTGTATTGATCATACCAGGGATGAATCGAAGGGCCTGGTGGTTCATTTGGTGTAGAAGTAAACTGTTGTAAACTCTTTATCAATAGTATTTATGTAGTTTTACTATTTGTGTTTCATAACTGAAATTCTATTGTGGTAGGTTTCATGAGAAACAGTTTCTTGCTAGGATTATTATAATACAGATCATTCCCCTGTGATCTTGAAATATTTTGTGTACCTGCCTGAAATTAATAACAACTTGTTGATGTCGTTGTACACACCTATTGATGTAGTCAAATCCAAGTTGGAGAAGAGCTTCCGTATGTATTAGTATCTTTGTCTTTCTATTTTGTTAGATTTAGATTAAGTAAACTCATTTTTGTCAAATCTGAAGTCTACTCTATTTGCCTTTCAGGGACACAAGGAATGGATAACAGAAGTGGATGTTCTTGGGGTGGCTGAGCATCCAAATCTAGTAAAGTTAATTGGATGTTGTGCTGAAAATGATGAAAGGGGAATCCAAAGACTTCTTGTATATGAATATATGCCTAATAGGAGTGTAGAAGATCATTTATCACTTCGCTTTGCTATGACTCTATCATGGCCTACAAGACTTAGAATAGCACTCGATACAGCTCGTGGCTTGACATACCTTCACGAAGAGGGAGAATTTCAGGTCTCTTTTTCTCTTCATTCCTTTGGATTTCTGTGACTTGATACTGTGGTTATTTTGATACAATTAGTAGTTTGCATTGCATATTAATATTGAATATAGGGACCCAATTCTTTGTGTATACAGATTATTTTTCGCGACTTAAAAACATCAAATATTCTTTTAGATGAGCACTGTAATGCAAAGCTGTCTCATTTTGATTTGGCCAGAGAAGGACCCATCGACGAGTCAGGTCATGTTTCAACAGTGGTATGCACACTCGGAAGTTACTTAAGATACCTTAACATTGTTATACATTATACGCCTTGTTAAATTTCAGTGCGATTATTTTGGTTGATCTCGGAGCACTTCTTCATAGCTAAGCATGTGCTTTGAGCACATGCGTATAAATATTTTCAGATACTTATAATTCTGATAACTAAATCTTACTTTTCGAATCATTGTAATTTTGATAACTCAATCAACACCATCATTGTCATCATGAAGTTGTATTCAAACTCAATCACAGTTTTTTTTACTGTTAGTAAACTCTTGTTTGTATAAATGGTTTACCGAATTCCTAACTATCAATGCTGAACCATGATCTTTGTATTATCGCACCCGATTTGGCAATTTTGATTTCGTCAATTACAAAAGTTTGAATATACAATTGGAATTTTTAACAGGTTATCGGAACAATGGGATATGCAGCTCCAGAGTACATCTAGACCGGTCGCCTTACCGCCAAGAGTGACATCTGGACCTATGGCATCGTCCTTTACGAGCTGATTACTGGTCGGAAACCGATGGACCAAAACCGTCCGAAGAAAGTGCAGAACCTGCTGGAGTGGCTGAAGCCATATACATCCGATGTGAAAAAATTTCACACGATTGTGGATCCAAGGATACAGGCAGAATACTCTTTAGAACAAGCGATGGAATTAGCTTCGGTCGCGAACAAGTGCCTAGTGCGAAGCTCAAAGCTAAGGCCGAAGATGAGCGAGGTGTTAGAGATGGTCGAGAGGATTGTGCGCGGCGTGGAGATTGGAACTCATCCATGCGTCTTGAATCCAGGGCACGAGGTGCAATGTTGTAGAGAAGTGAGCGGGCGAAAGGACCTGAAGAGGCAAGCTAGCAGTTCAAAAGTCGACCAAGGTAGATGGTTCCTGTGGCGACCGAAGCTCTTGAGAGCTCAATGATCATCAAAATGCAATGCGAGAATCTTCCTCCGCCTAAACGATGCCAAACTTCTTTCTGATTCTGAAACTGAAAGAAATGTAAGCATTGAGCAGGAGAAACTTTTTTGTTTGTGTAGTAAGTTAAAAAGACTTCAAATAGTTCTGCAATAAGATTTGAAATCTAATCTTAAATAAAATTTTTATTTGATTATAATAGTTTTGATCAAAATTATTCTGATCATATTTTTTTTTTGTCAATTTTTAAGTATAATTATTTAATATTTTTGAGTATGTTAGAGTAGTTTTATCTAAAATTGCTATAAAAATTATTAAAATTCTTTAATAATTTTTTTAAAATGAGGTACAATTTTAATGATAATAAAAATAAAGGATGTTTTTTTTAAAAAATTATTTTTTAAAAGAAATAGTCATAAGTGTTTATTTTTGAAATAGTAAATAATAGCTTATTATTTATTTTTAAATATGAGGAAAATAAATTCATAAATTACTAATATTTACAATAATTAAATGCCACCTTATTTAAATTAATATTAATGATGAGATAGTAATTAAATTGTATTTTGTAAATAACTAACAATGGAATGATATAACAATTTTCAATATTAATCCTACTTTAAATATTATTTGTATTGCAAGTGACTCTTCCACAAACTAGTAATACGAATTAAACATTAGATTGTAGGATCAAATTAATTATCCATAAAATAAAACAATAAACGAAGACCTAATTGCATACCCCACCATGCAGAGCAGAAAGTTGCTGCTCGGTGAGTTCGGAGCTTGGTTCGGCTGGCAGAGCGAACAGTCGCGGCACTCGGACTCAACCATTCCAATTTGAATATCATTTTATAATAATAATTTAATAAATAAATAAATAATAATAATAATACTAGTTAATAAAATAAATAAATTTAAATATATAAAATTTATTTAGAAATTTTTAGAATTTAAATTAGATTTTATATAATATTTTTAGAGCATAATTCTCTTAAAATTTAATTAAGTCATGGGAATTTATTACCTGATTAACCTAGGGTTTCAGTTACCTCCCTAAGTTTTATTCCTACGCCGCCTTCGTCTCTTTGTCTCTTCGCCCGCGCGCCGCCGTCGCCACCAAACAACTTCCTCCGCCGCTGCTTTTCACCTCTCCCCCACACGACGCCGCCGCTGCCGTGAACTGTCGCCGGAGAAGACCGTGAGTATTCGCGTGACAAACCTGGTAAAAAAAAAAAAATTCTGGAACGTTATCTACCGGAAATTTGCCACGGCTCATGCCGTTATCGTGCCGGAACGCTCGTTCCAGGCTTTGACGAACCATGGTTCGGAGTATTCTCCTCTTGTCTCCCTCTCCCTCTCACCGCCCCCTTCTTCCTCGTTATTGTATGGTCTCAATTCTCATGTCGAGATAAGATCTCCACATTTGATTGGCCGAGATCTTGTCCGATTCACAGAGATCGGCGTCGTCTGTCATTGATATTTAAATGAAATCATGGCTATGCTTGTGCAGAGATTGCATATCCCCTTTGTGCTGATTGATTCTTGTACGAACTCTTCTAGTTGTGCTTAAGATGTCTATAGTTGATGTAATCAGAAGACTAAGCTAGACCTCAGTTTAGTGGTCATGACTCATGTCAGTGATTCTATCGGATGAATAGTGGTTGTTGATTGGTTTGATTTGTCTGTTTAATGACTAGGGTTTAACCCAGAAAGTGTCATTCTTTGTTCATGCTTATTTGCAAAGTCACTTTGCATGCTCACATTTAAAAATTAATTATCAAATTGAGATTGTGTTATAGCTTACATAGAGTGAATGCAAGCTCGTTAATTTTACTATCAATGTTTGTATTTACTCGATGCTTATGCATGGTGTGATATGGCTATTTATGCACATGTGGTAGCAAAAGGTGGAATTCGCCACCCAACGGCCCCACACGGTCGGCCCCACAACCATCTGTGAGGTGGTAAATCAGAAAGTTGTAGTTGACCATTGCAGGTGAGGGCTGGCTATTTATGCACATGTGATTACATTAAGGGGCTATGTGTCATTTAGATTTTTGGAATTGTGATTATATGGTCCCAAAATTTGGCTTGCCAACCCACTGGTGAGCACCATATGATAAATTGTTCACCAATGAGTGTGTATTGTTAGATGAAGTATATTTGAGTTGCTGTAGTTTTAAACCTGCGTGAGAAAGCACTATACAACTCTTTGTAGTGACAGTGTGAAGGGAAACACATGTGCCTATGCTTCAATCTACTTGTTGACATGAACGGGTGCATTCTTGTGTGTTGTTGTGTTGATGTGTAGTGAGTTATGGTGGTAATTGAGTGGCTTGATGCATTTGAGTGGGTGATATGCTAACATGATATAGCACGGATACATTGAGTTGCAACCAGTGAGATAGTAGCTTAATGTTTCCTTGATAACTTATGCTAGGATCAATAACAAACTGTTATAGCACAGCAAGTGCTTTTGGTGACAATGTGTTACATCGATGCTTAATTCTTTGATCAGAGTTAGATGAGTTCATCTAAGATTGAATTCACTTTTGTGTTTGTATTGTTATATCATTGTGATGCTTATCTTATATCTTACTTCCATATGCTTACTGGCTATTTCTACTAGAAATAGCTTATACTTTCCCTCAAGTTTCAAATTTCGTTCCATTATGCTCTGATACCGTGGCCATATATAGTTTTTAATAAAGTTACAAACATTCGGGCAATATTTATCCTCGGGCAGATTGACTTTCAGGCTTGGTAGTTATTGCCTTAATTATTTTCTTCAGAAACCATCAGAGAGGATTTCTTCTCCTCATTTCTGATATTTATTCTTCCTTATCATCACAGAGAATCAAGGGAAAGAGACAACGTGAAGAATGTTCTTTCACATAACACTTGAGCGGAACATGCAACTTCATCCACGTCACTTTGGTCCCCACCTTCGTGACAAACTTGTCGCCAAGCTCATGAAGGACGTAGAGGGCACATGCAGGTTCACATATTGAACTACTCACTCTTACTCTTTTGCGAAAGATGGAAATATTCCTTATTGCGGAAGGTGTTTTGATTGTTTTTCGTGGGTGATGTAGTGGACGCCATGGATTTGTGGTGGCCATTACAGGAGTAGAAGATATAGGGAAGGGGCTCATCCGTGAAGGAACTGGCTTCGTGACCTTTCCTGTTAAGTATCAGGCAGTTGTCTTTCGCCCCTTCAAGGGTGAGATCCTCGAGGCTGTGGTCACCATGGTCAATAAGGTGTGTCCATATTTCCTTGTTTATGAAGAATCAGAAGGTTATCGTTACTTCTTGGTGTATGAACTACGGTAGTAACTGTTTAATATTTGAGATATCAAATTTGAAATGCTGATACTGTTCTCTGTTCTTCTAGAAAATTTATTTTCTTTTTATTTTAATCAATTCCCTAAGCTGGATGTTTGGAGTTGAATATCCTTTATGTAATCCAATTTTTTATTTCTTATAAAAGATATATTGGTGCCTAGCTTTTTGTGATTAATTTTGCTGATGATATTTGTGGAATTGCCTGCAGATGGGTTTCTTTGCTGAAGCAGGTCCTGTGCAGATCTTCGTATCAAATCATGTGAGTATATTTTTTTAAAATGTTTATTGCCTGAGCTTTCTTTTTATTCTTTATTTTGTATTTACAATGTATGTTAGTTTACTTGTTCTTTGATATAAAGCTGTGTTTTATTTATTTATTTTGATGTTACATATTGGATGTTTTGGATTGACCACTTGTTTCTTAAATTTTTAGCTGCTCCCTGATGATATGGAGTTCCAATCTGGAGATATGCCAAACTACACAACTGTTGATGGATCGGTATATTATCTTCAGCTCTTTGTTCTGCTCAAAATTTGTCGTATAATACCTTGTCTTAGATATTACATCAAAATTTATTGGCATTTCGATTAGTTCCATAAATGCTTTGATTGGTCTACATTAAAATTAATTGTTCTACATTCCACAATTGAATAACTGCAATTCTATTTTTTTGTTCCCTCCAAATAGATGTTTCCTGTTGGATATAAAGTTTTAGAGGCTCATGTAAACATGTTGTTCTTTGTCGTCTATGGGTTATACTCATAACTTTCAGGTCTTGAACCATTTGCAGTTTGTCCATTATCCTTCTCTTTAGCTAATTGTAATGGAACAGTCCATTTTTAATTGTACGAATCAAAGCCTCTTAGAACTCAATTCAGAATATTTCCATCAACGTAGACTCAACTTTAAGTTACTTTCCTTGAGAATTTAATGAAACGAAGAAAGAATGTTTCTGTGCAAACACTTTTTCTCTGAAATTTTATGCATGTGCTGAATTCCCTTTTTTCTGCTTCTTTCAATTTGATAATTAAAATCAAATATCACCAAATTCTCTGAATCAGAAAAGTAGACTAGGTATGCTTCTGAATTTCTTACATGGTTAGGTATTAAAACCATTGCGCCATATAAGAAATTTAAGAAGTCGAACCGTTTATAGAACTAAGCAACCTTTCTTGGCACAGTCAACAGCTCTCTATTATGGTACACAGATATAATGTGATTTTCTCTGGTTCATGAACTGGTTGAACATCCTCATGTGTTTCAGGTCAAAATTCAGAAAGACAGTGAAGTGCGGCTAAAGATCATTGGTACTCGTGTGGATGCCACAGAAATTGTACGTCTTTCTTTGCATTTCCGTAATATTATCATTATTATCCACTGAATGAGGTTCCTATTCGGTAGTTGAACGTTTGCTACAATCCAACTTAATGTACTAAATCAGAAAGGTTAACTTATTTTTGCGGATTTTACATCCAGATTCTAATTTCTTGGCTGCATCTGTCTCTTCCAAAATTGCAGTTCTGCATTGGCACTATCAAAGATGATTTCTTGGGTGTCATCCATGATCCTGGCGTCACTGCTTAGTGAATCATACACAAAATATTTAACATCAAAGGAGTGGTGTTGATGTTCTTCCTGAAAGCTGTGCGGCTCAAATGTGAATGACTTTAGCCTTCTCTATCGAGAGGTTCATCACACTAAATGTATTTGAATTGTTGTTTGGCTATCACTTTTATTTATAGTAGTTCTTATGGTGCATACTGTAATTGAGTGGTTGTTAGTCGAACTGGACAACAAACTGTTAAAATGTACACTAGAAATTTGCTTAATATTATGCGTTAATGTTTAAGATCTCATGCCTAAACAGTGCTGTGTTAATATTTGGTTTGGTTCACAGAATGGTACAATAAATGAAATGATTTATATTTTCTTTAATTCATTTATCCATTCAATTCATTTGGCTTGGTGGTCATGCTTAGTGTGAGCAAAATTTCTATTAAGGCATAAATAATCTATCCAATTCTGTTTGATTTATTTAGGATTTTGTCTTTTTTTTATTGTTATACTCGAATCAGACAATGACTATGCAGTTTGATTGATTGACTAATAAATAGGATTGATTCGATTGTCCAATAACAATCGATGCATCATTAGTCTTTTAATAGTAAAATTGAGTCGATTTTATCAAAAATAAGGTCAGTTAGTTTGCCGAATGCTCACATCTAATTCTAATCGTGCTCAGGCTGATTTGAAATATCTTTTAAATGTTTCATTTTATTGTCAAAATGTTTAGAATAATCAAAACGATGAAGTTTAAGATCTCAACCATATTGGTCAACGCATGGACAACAGCATTGGATATGAGAATGAGCTGTTTGTCTTTTCACTCTGCTGCATTAATTTATTTCTCACTGGCCTAAATATCTGAATATTATTAAACTATTAATGCTAGTTTTATTGGATTGATAGGGGACATCTTTGGAAGACATGACAGTATATTGGTCAATTCCATCTTCTTCTTATTTGTGCCTTCCATGCATGCACATTCAACTCCTTTCTGGGAGAGTAAAGCCAAAAGAATTATGGCACATTCTTTAAGCCAATCTTTGACTATTTATTCAACTAACAAATAATTAATAACATATTTGAAAGAAAATCTGAGGAGTTCTCATTTCATTAGAGCATCTCAAATAGGAATATTTAAAGAGAATATTTCTTTCTAAATATCTCCTTCTCAAATATCCTCCGTAATGGGGATATTTGGGGGGAATATTTGAGAAGTGATTTGAAATCACCAGGCAAAGAAGCAAAATTCTTTGCCTGGTGATTTCATCCAACCGGCAGGCTGCAACATCAACTTTTTTAATTTAATTTTTTTTTAAACGTTTGAGTTTTTATTTTATTTTTGAACGTTGGATATTTTAACGTTGGAATGTTGTAGCTTTTTTATTTAAATTTTTTTTATTTTTTTGAACGTTTGGGGTTTTTTTCCCTTTTTTAACATTGTATTGTTTTGAATGATGAAATTGACCGTTAATCAATGTTCCTTTTTCTTCTTTTATATATATTTCATTCTTTCATTCATCTTCAAACAAAAAAAAAATCACAAGTATCCAAAATTGAGAAAGAAATGGATAGAAATTTCGGTCATTATTTTGAAGATTTATTGCATTCTTCAAAAATTAACAAAAAATTAAGTGGAGAAAATTCTTGAGTTCGTCCCAATCTACAACCTCCTCTATTTCAATTTCCCACATAACATCCACAAAATTTTCAACCTTTTCCTTACCCACCACCACTATATTATCTAAATTTCTGAAGTTTCCAAATTTTTCGGGTAGCGACCCTTGAGCTTCGTGTTATATATGTCCTCCGGAATTTGGCAGAATAACCAATATTTCATGCAAGCTACACCTCATGGAGTTAATCTGCTTCAATCACCGATGATTTAATTAAATGAATCAAGAAGAGCTAGTGTTGATGCAAGTGACAGTGATAAAGGTATAGAAACATCTCATGCAGTTCCTGATTCACAATTTCCTTCGTTCTCATCTCAGATAGGGCTTGATAA
>JBAMIB010000053.1:2879574-2889916 GCA_037177415.1 Kaempferia rotunda | reverse complement strand
CTAGTGACAGGATTTCTAAGCAGTTGAAGATCATCTATTTTCGGAGCCCTCGATTTAGTGGAAGTTGCATTCATATAGGAGAGCCGACTTGAGTATAAGTAGTTGTCAACGCAGAGACCTGTCGTGATAATAGTTAGAGTGGTGAAACCGTAATCCTAGGATTATTTCTCTACCTCTAGACCCGTTCGCTAATTTTCGATCGTCTTAATTCTTGTTTTAGGTAAACTTCTCATTAGAGCATTTTTCTGGATAATTAAAACTAGTAAGTTTCTAGTACTTGTTCCAGTTCTTGTGGGATCGATATTTTATTAGTTGACGATAAACTGTGCGCTTGCGGCGGAAATAATCTATCAACAGTTAAATCCACCATTTCAACTGGGGACAGATGATTATGTAATGGGACCATCGGAGCCAAATTTATACAAACTGCTTGGTATAATAGTGAGTTTTTAGCATATATATAATCTTCTAGAGATGAAACATGGAACTAAAAATCAAGTTAGATTTTTGCTTAATCTTTCCTGAACTAAAAGACTCGACAAGAGAACATTTACCTCTCGAGCATGCATCGCTGTACCAAAAAGTAGCGAGAACTTCTTCTGGAAAGAATTTCCTAGAACCTGTTTTACAGAAACATGATTTTTATCATTCAATTTACTGGTCTGTATAATACAACGATGCATCAAAATGTGCAAACCAATTGGACAGATGACTTAGTTGAACATTTCAACTGAGCAAGTAGTTTGCCTATAAATCCTACATGACAATTACAGAAAAATGGATGAATGAAGCTATCTTGGGTTGACATGAGTTCGTAAAATATTACTATTTTATGAATGTTTATTCATCAATAGCGTTGGCAATATTAAGCATGACCCAATCTAACCCAGAACACGATTATCAGAGACATATGTTAAGATGAAACGACAGGATCTGAGTATAAAAATGGGAGGTACCAATTCACATGTTTGAAATGAAAATCATTTTTAAAAATATTAATAACTTGTATGCCATGTAAATAATTATTTTATGTTAGCCAAATAGGATTTTATGTTCTATCATATGGTTTTTTGTTAACATGATTAATACAACACGAATTATCATCCCTGCTCATCAATTTGTGTTAGTAACTATGAATTTAATCTCCCAATTAGCATGGGACTATATAACTAGTAACATCATATCTTAATTTAATGTATGTTTATTGCATACAATAAATAATACAACAAGCTTGAGCTAGTATTTCCATTCCAAGGAGAGTACTAGTTGAGGTACCATAATTTACAGTTATGGTTATGAATTAATATATCAGAAGAGCAGGCAAAGAAATGATCAAAATCAAGAGTGCTCACCATCGCCTTTGTGTTGTTCCAAGTGAAGTATGTTGTGAAGAAACACGGTTCATTACCTTCGGTGACTATATACATTGGAACATCCGAAGATAGACCCTCATCTGACACTCCATGCTCAATGTATTTCTGAAAAATGGAATTATGAGAAAACGAAAGAGATAAAAGAAACATCTAGGTTTAGGAAATTTAGCACCTATACCTGTCCTGCAATAAACGCCTTTTGTTTCTCCTTGGAATCCACATGTTGACCAACCCAAACAAAAATATCAACATGTGTATCAAGTATCAACATGTCCTCAGTCAGTAAATCATCTTGTGAAAAATTGAAAACTTCAGTGAACTACAAAGAGAAGAAGTGGCCGTTAATTAATACAAATAAACTACCAGTAAAGTGTTTTAGATGTCAGGTAATATCAAGGCAGCATAGATAACATACCTCAAATTTTCCTGGAGCATCAGGTACACAACATGAAGATGTTGAGGAGTTCAGTGATGAAAGTGAATATTGTCATATATATGGTTACATAAAAAGCCACACAAGCAAAAAAAAAAAAAAAAACTTTAATTTGGAAAAAAATAACCAACCTTTATTGGATGAAATTGTGTACAAGTGAGGATCTTTAACAATATCTTGAACGACTATTTTGTTAGTATAGTCAAGCTTTCCACCAAGAGCAAACCAGAAAGCAGAGCTCTCTGTTCCTTCCTTGGTATGCTTCAGTATAACACCTGGCTGTTGAGTAAGTAATTGTCGACACAAAATAATTGCATTATAAGCAGATAGAATTAACTGAGGGATGAATTAACAAGAAATCACAGACAAACCAATCAGAATTTCATGCAATCTTTAATTCAATTGCCAATGCCCATGTTATTGGAATATGTACACACAATTAACATGTCTCTTAAAAAAGATTTAGTATAATGTTTTCCAACCGTTAAAGAGAAGGATTTAAATCAGAAAGAAAATTATATACCAGGAAGTAGGCCTAGCACAGCATGCGGTTGTATGCTGAGCAGTTTCAATTGGTTGAAACAAAAACTTTAATGCATTGACTTATATCATCAACAACCAGCTGAAAAATACTGCTTAAAATGTTCTCTTTCACCTAAAAAAAATATTGACAAGAACTGCCAGTTGGCAGTCATGACATAAACTACACCTCAACTATTAATGCGAGTCAAAAGCATAACATAAACTACACTTAAACTATTAGTGTGAACCAAAAGCCATGACATATGAGAGAAGGAAATGAGGAGGAAAATACAGGTATTAGAGCCTTCTAAAGAATAACAAAATTATGAGGAGATATCTTATTTCCAATTAGTATTACTCTATGTTTCAATGAATGCAACTATCAGTAAGCTAATGACAAATCAATGTGCAAGTGCTGATTTGTAGCTATTATCTACTACTTAAATGCTCTTTAATGCCTTATCATTGGTATTACCAATCTGATCGAAAACCAGAACTGTGAAACCAGAAAAGGTGAATATCCTAATCCTTAGATTTGTGTTCTCTAAATGTTTTACTGAATCTACATACCTGTCATACTGGTTTCTGTGATCAACTCATAAATTTTAAGCATCATAAGTGCTCCTAAATAGTGTTAGACGCATTCGATCTTAGATATTTTATCTGATTTAGAGGGATAAAATTGTTTTTATTGTTTTATTGATTAAAAGAGAACCGTTACATTTGGCACACACAACACACACACAGTTTAATGAATCTCAATAGAAGACCATGATAATTTACAATATTCAGTTGCAACGACAGCAACTAGTGATTGCAGGTTTTTAAGATATCTTCTCCAAAGTCCCATTTACCCAACAAACTAAATGAAACTTCAAAATCAATCGAAAACATAAAACATTCAATCAGGTAACAGAATGGTTGGTTGTTTGCAAATATATTGAATCTTTTACTAACTGTCTCAACTGCACAATATGCTGACATGACACTTATGATTGATGGACTTCAACAAAAAAATAATAACTGGATCAAAGGAGATTCACAAACTAGGACTAAGAAAACTAAGACCATGTAGACAATCACCTAAACTAAGACCATGTAGACAATCACCTTTAGGAACTCAGCAACCCTTGCAGCCCACTGTTGTTGTTCCAAAGTACTTGAGTTTCCATGCCAAGCAAATAGAGAATTCCCAGATTGTAAAAGGAAACAATCACTGGATGTTAAGGATGTTGCAACCTATCCAAAGCAGAGCAGAAAAATGAGTTAGTCTCAGAGTGCTAAAAATCATTCCTATGTTCAAAGCTAATGGAAAAGATAGTAGATTATTTTGATTGCAGAAAAATAAGCTGTATTATATTATACATATAGCAACCTTAAATGACAAGGATATCACAACTTAATGACGATTAAGATATCAGCTTGTTTCACTGCTGATATTCAATACACGCTAAGGTGAAGGTCATTAAGTATAAACACAAAAAATTGACACTTGGGTTAACTTTCCCTTTATTGTGATCCAGCTATCTTGTTCATTTCTTGTACTGATACCTTATGTTTGATTGAAATTTTGTCAAGAAAAATAATTTGCTAGCCAAAAGAATCATTCAACGATTTCTGTAATCGTCAAATAGGCTCATGAGGCTATGAATCCGGGAAAAAACAAAGTCGGTCTAAATGCAAGAAGCTGCAGGAAACACAGGATTGGATTACAAGAAAAACAAAATTATCTCCATGGCACAAATCCTTGGCAACCTTAATGTGAGACAAGATCTCACTTACTGTTCCATGGAACCCTTGACTGGAATGATATAAAAGAAAGTGCATCAAGAATTTGTGCTTGAAACTCTAAATTGTACAATGTTCCCATGCAGTTTTCCATAAAACAAACAAATACTCTATTTTTAACTCTTTCCATTTCCATGTTTTAAATGTTGAGTTTTAGGCAAAGTAAGCTTTAATTATTTTTCAAAAGTAACAGTAGTTTTGAAATAAGAACTTGAGAAGAAATCCAATGAAAGAAAAGCCACAAAAGCATACCGCATCAACTTGAATTGATTTACTGTTATGGGCTGATGTACCAGATACTTGAATAAGTGCAATGCTGTCCGAAGTGTAAGTTTCATCATTAATGTTTTGCTCTGTTAAAAGCTTTTTGTAGCCAGAGCTGATTCCACCCTAAGCAAGACAAATTGAAATGAAGAATACAAAAAAACTGATCTAACCAAGCACCATATCAAAACAATCAAGATTAATCTTCATTGAAAATAGTTGGTTGGCAAATGGGAAGAAAAATAAGGCAACCAAGCAATACCTTTAGGACAACCATAGGCTGAAAAAGTGCAATAAACTGAGGTGGCTCTTTGCCTTGAAAGACAAAGCCCTGCAGGAGAAAACAACTCATCAAGCCTTTTCTTTTGTCACATGCAAAGGTACAACCAAGTTAACTGAGTACCTGAACAGGTCGTCCTTTCAATGAGCTGCAAATTGAGTTAGACAACCGAGAAGCTGTTGCACGATCATCCTGGCACAAAAAAATTTCTTTGTAAAATTTATTAAATAAAAGCAAGTCAATAAGCTGAATTAAATGTATGGAACAGAAGATTGAACCCAAAAATACATTGTAATCCCCAGAACTTGTGATGCACACACATAGTAAAGTGTCAAAAAGGATCATTAAATGCATAAACTGGATCAGAAAAGTGACTGGCAGGTTTCACTAATTAAATCAAGTATTGGGAACTCACACATTCAACTCTAATTGTTCAGTAGAACTAACTAATTGTTGTTCAATACTTTCATATCATTTTGTCCATTTTCTCATTTTATCATCTAACAAAACTCAAAAATATAAATAAATGACCGAGTAGTTGACATAAAAAGAGTAGGGATTGGTTGTGACAATGAACTTTGAAAAGATTAAGACATGTAAGTCAATTGGAAGAAATTAACTAAATAATCTTGTATGCACTTAATGATGGTCAAAAATGCAAATCACTTCTAACCACTTCCAATCATCTAATATTGATTAACTTCATGAAAACTGTGAATCTACTCAGAAAGAAAGAAATCGAAAATTCAGATTCATAAATTCCAACCTTTCACAGATATCCATTATGGTATTTCTGAACATACCTGAACACTGTCCTTTCCAATCCAACAACACAGGTAATATTCGTCTTTTTTCTCACCAGCACGATAAGTACAGAGTACAATATAACAATCTCCACTGTAGAATTTACCAATCTCTTCCTTCGGAATTTGGTTTTTCGCACCACCATTAATAAGCCAGACCTTGAATCATTTTTTCACAAAATTGAAGTCCAATGACAATTAGATTGAACTATTGGTATGATAATAGAAGATCAAAATAATGTTATGCACACCTCAAGTTTTTCTGCTCCTTCAATTAATGGGGGGATTTCCTCACCTAAAACTGGTCCTTTGGATGTTCCCTTAACGTCAACACCTTGCTGCTTTAGCAAAGCTACCAGCATAATCAAAGATAATGATCACAAATCTGGACCAAATAAATATTAAAGATTACAAATAGAGAGTTCACTACCAGCTACTTTTCCTCGGGCCTCCTCTCCACCAGGGGTTCCTGCTCCAGATCCTGTGCCCACTGGCCATGATTCAAAGTGGGATTTAAATGAATGTGTCTCATAACCTTGAATAACTTGGGTTATTCGTGTCGCCTTTGATCTTTTTTGATTAATAATCAACTCCTAAAAGAATCGTCATTCAAACGAAATTTACAAACAGAAAAAACATAATTAAAAAAGAAGGAAAAAAAAACTTTTACCTCAGCAGCTTTGCTTGCAGCTTTTCTCTCATCAACTTGAGTTACCCGACCAACCCAAATGAATATCTCAGCTCCACAATCCAGTAAATAGCATTCATTATTCTCCAAAATTGCTCTGGAAGGATTGTTATCTTCTAGCTTTAACTGGCCATCGTTTATACTGCCAAAAAAAATGTAATCACCAGTCATTGTTATCGTTTGTAAATTATCTTTTCCTTTCTCGACTGAAAAACTACTTCACATGAGCTTGACAACATGGAAGCAGAAATGTTAAGAAGGCCACCTTGGTAACCTAATACATACCAATGCAGATTACAATTCAAAGCAACAATTGTCAGCCATATATACGGTTTTCTACACTAATAAAATAATTACTTTTCTGATGCAACCATATAACCAGACCTTTATCGGGTAAAATAGAATATCAGTGTACAACTTTGTCACAAATGTCAAACGACAACTGTACAATAATATAGAAAAGTTTTGCAGATTAAAGTTTAAGAAACAAGAGGCAGTTACTGACCAATAAAGAATTTCTGCATGAACATGATCAACATATTTTTTCCACATGCAACTATTGTAAAATAGGTCCTTACAACTAAAAAAACAGTGTACAACCTGTTATACCTGCATCTCAAATAAAATGTATAATATCCTAGCATAACATCATATCAAACAAAGTCTGAAATACTTTGAGCTTGTTATAGAATTTCTACATTCAATTTCTGCATGAAGAACTAGAGGTAATCCGTTTTCTGTTCTTGTTACAATCCCGCAGATCGATAAACTCATGTAATATTGGATTGAAGTTTGGTATGATAAAATTTTGCAATAGATTCAAAATGGAATAATTGGGATCAATGTTTAAAAAACTGTTTCTGTACTAATCAACAAGTGTGAGAATTTTTTGTTCAACCTATCAGCCGGCATGCAAAAACTGCAATACCTCTCTTTATTTCTCAGCAGTTCCCATAGACAATCGGTGAATCCCTTGTGAGGAAAAGAACATTATAGAAGAAACAATAAGGTACTAAACAAAGAAAAGAGACAATGAAGTATGGACAAAAAAATTTCATGTTACTCGGGAGGCACAGTTTCGGTCTCACTAAGAAGACATAATTACTCTTCCATTGATGGAGTGCAATTACTGAATCCTTCCCTAACATAACTCATTTCATTCCCCATCAGTGAACATGATTTCTTTTCCTCTATTCGCAACAAAGGCTAGAATTTTGAATGCAAATGACTTCCCTCTCTTCTTCCATTTTCTCTTCTTCCTAATCTTTTTCCTCCTCTCCTCTTCTTTCCCCTCCTCGAAGCCTTTGGCACCATGTCTCAGCATGCTTTAATACTGCACAAAACTGTCTCATTTATGCCAAGGAACAAAACTGTTGCTTTGAATGAGATTTCAAGCCTTGATTGAGACAGGTGGAAATGTGGATTATTTGTTATATTTATGCATAGTACCAATACTGGGAACTCATGAGAATTATGTGGTGTTTGAGGTTTTAATATTTGGTAAGCAACAGTAATTAACGTCATAGATCATCCATCACATAAACCAAGATAAGGTATGATTCAAATGCTAAGTGTTCTTCCAAACCAGAACATCTTTATATTGTTAGGATATACCACTTCCCAGTCTTTGCTCACTTTGGCACCCACAAGGGAAAATATTTATATGACCAAAAAATCAAGGGGAGAATTCAGTTTCATTATATTATACAATCTGAGAGGAAAGCTTTGAGCTGGACTCTTTCATTCGTCACAGGAAAAATTGTCATGTCAAAGAATTGTTAGGTTGGAATCAACTTATCCTTCTATCAAATGTACTATATCTTAAAGTACAAAGCTACGGCTCAGCTTAATCATACTGAGTATTTGAATATTCTAGTTATATCCATGTTTTATTACTTATAATGCAATTGTATCTTCTCATTCTTTTTGTGTAGAATAGGAGGTTTGATCCAGTTTGAAGCTGACTTCCACATTGATAATGAAGGATGTAGCAATTTACTATATAGAACAGGTACTTGCAATCTCTTGGTCTTCTACTTAGTCTAATTGGAAAATAAGCTGGCAAGTCAAAGAGAGATGAAACCGATAGGAACAACTTATCTAACAAGGAAAAGGAATTCTTTTCTGATTCTGACAAAAATTGTACTTAAATAAAATAAAACAAAAAAAATCCTTTTTTTTCAATAATTCAACCAGCAAAGTAAGTTAATTCACCTATAGAGTTTTGCTGGAACAATTTCTAGGACAAAGTCATCTTCAGTAGAAAGCTTCTTGGCTATCGGTGCAAAACCACCAAATAGCACCCAAAATTCACCAGAGTCTGAATCTGCTTGGAGTTTTCCATCTTCTGACTTGGTGCATACAGGGTAGTACATTAAGAAAAACATCATACTGAAACATATGACTAAGTGTGATATTCAACATAAGTTTTTTTGTCTCACCAATTATTGCAACGTCACATTTCCCATCGTGATACTGTTCTTTCAAATGTTGAACTACTTCTAATGCTTTTGCTCTTTCTTGGATATTAGAATTAGCACCATTAAATTGATAGATTTTCTTCTCCGTGTCCAGTATAAAGACGTCATCATGATTCAAAGATGAACGAGCAAAAGGTACCTACCAATAATGGAGCAACATGCCTTACTAGTCTGAACATTAAAACCTGTGGAAGGGTAGGGAAATAGCATTATCACCTGTTTCATTCTGACAACACGTTTTCCTCTGCAGATATATAATCGTGTTTGGAACTTCTCTTCTTCTGGTTTTCTGAATCCAGAAGCAAAACCTCCTTCTAATGGAATAATGCATGGTTTGAAATATGATAAGAACTTGTCAGACTCATGGCCTTGAGGTTCTCTGTGCTGAACAGCACGACCTCCAAGTACTGCATCCAGCTCAACGGCCTTGATTGCAGCAGTCCCTGCTTCATCCTAAGCATAATTCAAAAATTCAATCTTATGAGCAACCGGCAAGATATTTTTAACCAGAAAGTCAAAGTCACATACTTGACTAGAATCTTTTCCAATCCAAAAGTGAATGTCATATGAATATGCACCACCTTTAGAAGTTGTCTGCACACAAAACAAAAAACTTGTTTGCTGAAAGTGCAAAATGAAAACAGGAAAAATCCCAATGCTGCAAGGCATTAATCAAGATATACACACAATCTCCATAAAGCATTCAAAAATTAGTGAACAAAGTTAAAGGCAATATATGTAGGTATATGTTATTTCGTCCTCTCAAACCCTGTATTGCACCTTCTCTCATTATTTCTATTTAGTCAGAGAAAAGTACCAAGTTTTATAATCATGTTTCTGAAATTCACAGATCAGGTTTGTTAAAGAAATATCTGGAGAGTAATCAAGTGTTCATAATATAGAAAATCATGAAAAGTAAAGCTAAATCACAGAACTTAAAATTTCACCATTTTGCAAAGCCTTCCTAAGTGACTAATGCTCTCATTGTACTGTGGACTATTATCAATCCACACTTTCAAGTCCTCATAATTGATAGGCACAAGAATTTTTGTAAACATTGGCTTAATTTGATTGCAAGAAACCACTTGAATTAGCGCAACAAGCACAAGAGACAGACGTGTACAGTATGTCAGTTTCTGCTGAAGAGGTTATTGATGCCTCACTCTTGTAAAGAAAATGAAAGAGAAATGTTGTACAGAGCAAGACGAACCTGCGAAAAAGAAGCGACCTCAAGAATAGTTGCAACGAAGGTTTAAATTCTCGACCCGTGCCGAGGTTTCAATCCCAGACCGGAACGATACAGTTTTGGTATCGTATCGTGTCATGCTGATACGATTTCGATATTTTTTATTTATATATAGTAAATATTAGATAAATATATTTATTGTATATAATTTAAAAATAAGTTATATATTGATTTTATATAAGTTTTCAATTATTGAACAACTTAGTATTGTTAGAAAAAATAATTAAATATAGTTTTCTTTAAATAAAATTGATTTATCTATCAATAACTCGAATTAAAATTGATACATCATAATATGTTACTTTACTAATACAAAAAGGAATGACATGAATCAAATGGAAGCATTGGTTCTTGCAACATTCCGCTTAGATCAATTCCATAGTTCTCCAATGCCCAGATGAAATAATTATTGCATGACATGCAATATTGATATTGATTTCTCCACATATTCATCAACATGTCTCG
>JBAMIB010000053.1:2835215-2845344 GCA_037177415.1 Kaempferia rotunda | reverse complement strand
TAGGATGACTTGATTGATAATTTTAGACATGGTGTGAGATGATAGGAGGATACTAAGTTAGTTCACTAATGCTTATGGCATTTTGATGAACTATAAGTGTATCAAAATTGAAAAATATACCAACTATGGGGAAAGCAAGTATTTAATTAATGGATACTTTGCCCAAAGATCATGGTTGGTTATTTTAAATGTTTTGAAAACATTTTATGTTTGATTTACAATGCATTAGAATTTCAAAACATAACATTTCAAAAATAGGATGCAAAATTGATACTTGATTGCACATTTTGAGCATATTTGAAATTTGGTCAAAAATTTCAAAATAATATTAAATTTTTCAAAAACATATTTTTTATGAATGAGTGTAATTAAAATAAATATGTTTTCAAAATTACATGATTTTAAAATTTTCTAAAATTTTCTGGGCATTTTTGAAATTCAGACTGAAAATTAGAAATGTAAGTCATTTCTATACTAGTCGCCTGTCTCAGGGAGCAAACGACTGGTACTTGACTGTTAGTATAATGCATCACAGTGACATGTCGCCTGGCTCAGAGAGCAGGCGACTGGTCCCTGAAATTTTAGAATCTGAGTTGTATTTTCATATTTTAAGCTGGTTTAAAGGTTAAGTTTTCATTAATACCATGTTTACATCTAGTGTACACTTATTTGCTGGTGGAAAAAGGGGGGAGAATGTTGAGGGTTTAAGTGAGAACCTTAATGTTGAACAAAATAAGTAAATTAAAATTTTTGAGCATATGTTAAGGGGGAGCTTCGAACTAGGGGAGGTTTACTTTATGCCTTTATATGATGTTTAATTTTAATGTTATATTTGCCCTAACTTAAACATATTTGTCACACATTAAAAAAGGGAGAGTTGTTAATGCAATCATGTTTTTGATGTGTGAGACAAAAATGGTTAAGTTAGGTTTCATACGTATTTGATGCATTTGATTAAGTCTTGCAGGACTTAGAGAACACAGGAGAGATCTCATTCAAGGGCTCCGTCCTTGAGCAGATGAAGGACGGAGCATCCGAGGGACCTCCGGACGTGGAACAACAGAGTGGAGCTGTCACGCCCCGAGAGGGGGTCCATGCCAGACGGAAATCCGGCAGAGCCTCCCCTGTACTGGGGACAATATGAAACCCAAAATACATAACATCCCTCCTCGGCCAACATGACCGGAATAGAAACAGAAAAGAAAAACATTCACAACCACGCAGTTATATATATGTAACAGAAAAATTACACACAACCACGCAGTTCATTATAAAACCTACTACTAACAAAAAGAAAACCATAGCAAATTCATAAACCTACTCCACTAATAAAACGAAAAACATCACAGCGGAAAACAAAGGCGCGGGTAGCATACCCAAAACTCGATATAAGGAAATCTACGAGTACCAAAACCAATACAAGTCTTAAACATAGTTCTAGATATCAAAACCAACAAAAAGACCAAAACTGAAAAGAACATCCTACAATATGGGGGCTAGCAACTGGACTCTCTTGACAGCATCAACCTGAAAAAAAATAATATCAACGGAGTGAGTTCAAGAACTCAGCGAGTATCAGCAGATACGCAGAGTACAATAATGCTACCAGAAATAATCATACAGTACAATCTCCTGAACAGAAAAAGGAAAGGTAGCAAATTGAAAGTATTAAAGAGCTGTACATACCAAAGTACCCTAATCTGTCAAAAAGGGAAGTGAACAATACCAACAGGAGTAGAGTCGTCAGACCAAATATACATGTATCCTGTATGCATGGCAAGCATATGCAACCACCAAAATGCAGCAAGCAAAACGCATCAATCACAAATTGATAATGCAATCCATATAAAGTGCATATGATGCAAATGACATGTGTTACCCCTGACGCCAGTCAGCTACCATCACCGCAATGGTGAGAGCGAGTAGGTAGGGCTGTGACAACTGTGCACTCTGCCGTCACTACTATGTGACCGAGTGGACAGGATGCTGTCGGAGTACACCTATCATCTTACCTCAAATATAATGGGGGAGCCCAAGCTCTCATCTCCTCTCTTGCGGGTACGAGTGGACAGGATGCTGCTCTCGGAGTACAACTATCCTCCACCCCATGCAGCATGGTTGAGCATCACGTGCATCCCTTGTCGCACAGGAAAAAGAAGGGATCTCTGCCTGCTACCACGCTGCTACCACGCTGCCACAAGCGGACGAGCGGAGCCCTAAACAGAGCAACTGCACACACCCTCTTAATGTACCACTAACCAGTGAGTGGCTGTGTGTGCAAATCATGTAGCTAGCGACGGGCTCGACTATAAAGGAGCCGATGATCGCCAGCATGCAATCGTTTAAAAGGTACATGTCACTAAAGCATGTAACACTGGAAGAAACATACACATCCATATAACATGCACCAAAAATAAATCCGTCTAACCGACCTAATATCACATATAGATATACATGCCAGATATCCCATGGTATAGAACCCCAACAAGCAATAATGAAAGCAAACGACAGGTATCATCAGGATGTAGAACTAAATAAGAAGCAATGCACAGGTAAACGACAGATATCAACATGATATATAACTGATAGGAAAGTGTTAACCATGACCTACGACATGAATCAAGAAATGACATATCTAGACAGATAGCAAGCACAATAATTATTACTAGCAGTAATGTACTAAGCATATCAATGACAATATCTAATAAGAGATAAGTCAAGATACCCGCCTTAATATGAAGATCAAATCAGAAAAATCTCACGATGAGATACTCGTCTCAAATCAGGATCCTGCATCAAAATGTATGGTTTAACTAATTCCATCATGCATCAAATAGCTAAACTTAAGTCCAACCTTAAGTAGGTAACCTTAATCATAGTGATCATTGATTAACCCTCGATTCACCTATCCATTGAATTAGGTTTAAGCATAAATCAATCTAAAGCTCACCCAAATCCAATTATGTTGCTGCTAATTCGCTGCAGGTGAAACTTGCTACTGGAATTGTTCGCCGGAGCAAACTATTGCAGCTGTTGAATAGATTAATTGCTCCAAAATGGTAATCCAACTCTGTAGGGCAGCACGACAGTCAACAGTGGCTGACAAGGATGATGTTGCGGCTCAAATCCGGCTATGAGTAAGATTGGGGAGTCCCATTGGTGAGGGAGATCAGGAACCGATTCGGTCTAAAGTGACATTAATTCCGACCTAATCCTAGGGTGGTTGGATGACTGGAGATGCACGGCGCCGGAGCGACAACGAAGAGTCGGACTCAGCTCTCAGATTTCCTTCACCGTCACCCAACTACAGACGCCAATTCATGGAGAGCGAGGGTTGCAAGAAAATTTGAGAAGCGGGTTGAAGATGGAAGCTCCGATCGTCATTTAGTTGAACGGTCCGGCGAGATCAAGCAATCAGAAGGAAGGAGGTGTCAGCTATGACGTTGGGTGGAAGAGGGGTACCGCATGGAGTCTAGGTAGAGGAGAGGGAAAGGAACCGCGGGATGTAGGCGGCGACGATGCGATCCACATGTGAAGCCGCCGACGAAAATCGGGAAAGAGGTGTTCGCGAGGAAGGGGGAAGGCGGCGGCGTCGTAAGCAGAGAGGAGGAGAAGGAGAGTTAGTGATGTGGATCTCTTTGCATAATTAAAAGGGATTTAAGGTATTTATAAACCTAAACTTAGGTTTAGGTTAATTAACGCCTAAGTTCTTGCTCAATCAACTCCTACCAAATATGTATTCTGCAATAGACTGTTATTAATCCTAATTAGGCATCCCCTCAAAACATACCATACAACCTCCAAATAAATTCCAAAAAATTTCAAAAAAATCCTAAAATTCCGCAATATTATTTTACAATAATATTTATTATTTAATTATTATTTAATGGGGGTATTTTACAATTTTAGAGTTGATGTCTTTTTCTTCTGCAACAAGTAAAGCTTCTCTGATTTGTTGAACTTGAAGTACCACTGCTTTCACATTTTCAATAAGACTTTCTCATCAAGTGATTGACAATGGTTTGAGAGTTAAACTTTTTATTATCACATGATCCATCAAAACTTTCCACCTCTTTGTAGAATGAGAAAATATTGTATAAATCCATTGTATTACTCCAAAAAAGTATTTTCCTTTCCCACCAGAATTTGCAATGTCACAAAGTGTTAAATTCAAACAACAACAACTACATGGAGTGTATAATTCTCTAGGATTTATATCTAATAGTTTTTTATATACACCTTGGTGTCTCTCTTTCATATTTACCCCATTATCATATCCCTTCCCTCTCACATAATCAATATCAAGATTAAAACTTTTCAACACATTTTGTAGTTTTTCAAACATCTCTAGTCCTGTTGTATCATCCACTTTCAAAAGTTCAAAAAGCATTCTTCTACTTTCATTGGGCTAGTAGAAACATCAACACATCTTATAACCAAAGCAATTAGCTCTTGGTTACTAACATCAAGAGTGCAATCAAGAATTATAGAAAAGAACTTAACTTCTTTAATGTTTTAAACAATATAACTCTTGATTTCAGAAGCTAACAAACATATCAACACATTTTGAATTTTGTGGCTAAGATAGTGATGATGTTGGTACGGTCAACCTCTATAGTTTCGATGTTTTGACAATGTACCTAAGCCTGGTTAGTTTGACCAAGGGTTAATCCAAACATGACTTGATGTTTGGAAGTCTAGTCAGGACCAGATGACTATCAAGGATAAGTCCTAACCAAATGTGAGGTAGGTGGGAAGTCTACCAAGTGATTAGTCCTAACCGATGGTTAAGTAAGGTGAAAGTCCTAGTGAGTGAAGCTAGACCCTGGTGAGTGAAGCCAGACCCTAGTGAGTAAAGTCAGGCCCTAGTGAGTGAAGCTAGGTAGTGAAAACCCAAGGGGGAGGTAACCCTAGGTCCTGTGAGTGAAGTAGGATCTCAGGGACTCTCTCTGTCCCTACTTAAGCGCAAATAATAACTGATTAGTTTTCTTGTATTTCTTGCTGCTGGTGAAGTGTTACATGAAGGCATTAGAGAAATCTTTGAAGCACCTGATGGATCCAACCGACAACCTGTCGAACAATCCTTGCACATATCCTGAAAGAGTGTTAAGAAACACTCGACATTATATGACGTCACTGTATTGATGGAGTAGGGAGACATTCTTGAATCTCCTGACATGCTCCTCCGGATCGGTGTGGCGGTTGTACTTGCCAATGGATACATTTTTGTAGTCCCTCGGTAACTTCTCTTCTAGGACTCTCCGATAGAAAGGAACATTGAATTCCTCAAGGGCTTCTTGGGTGGCTATGCCTTTCCCTCGCTTCGGGTCTCGGGATGGTGAGTGCCTAGCCAAAGAAGCCTGGGAGTGCTTGGATCTGGCCATTCCCACCCTTGGTTAGTAGGAAAACGGGGAGCATCACATGGATGTTTATGCTTCAGTCCTTTGGAAGAGTGTGTCTTTTCTCGTGATTTCCCCGAGATTCAAGAGTGCTAGTTAGCGACTTGCTCCAGGGATGCCCTCCTCCTCTGATCTTGCTTTTATTGTTCATATTCTCCCAAGGTTATGCTACGTTAATCCGTTAAGAAGGCTTCATTCCTCACTGTTCCAGAACATGTTAGGAAAAGTGTTTCTCACAGACAACGTCAAATTTGATCGTGTCCAGAAGCCAGGGCCGGAAATCCTTGAGTCTTCTAAATAGATGAGGATGGTCATAGGGGGTGGTAAGAGTTAGGGATGATGAGGGTTGAGAGATGGGTCACTGAGGAGTTGAATTACGGGTGAGATGTGTTAGGACTTTTTCCACTAGCTAGAAGGGGGTGAATACGCCAGCACCCCAAACGACCGCTTTCTATGGTGTTAGTCCACAGCGGAATACAAATACAACAAAAAGGAAACTCTTAAACAAAAAAAATGAAGCAGACCTCTAACACATTTGCGTAATATGGTTCATAGATAGCTTATTCCTACTCTATGGTATGTCCATAAGGTGGACAAATCCTGTGATTCATCGGTGGATCAATCCCTAGAACTCTGGTTTGCTCGAACTCTCCTTCTCAGTGGAGAAACCCCTCAACAACTCTTCTGAGAACTCTCGGATGGGTTTGGAATACTCTTGATCTTAAAGACTCTAATTAGTGTTAACAACCACTAATTTTCATCAACCTTCTCAAGAATCCCGGGCTCTCTTATATAAAGCTCGGGATGAAACATCAAGCTAGTTTTCCACCACCAGTCGACTGGTATGTATACTAGTCAATTGGTCCTTCATGGAATATAACTATTACACTCTAACAGCTCATTACCAGTCGACTGCCCCTATGAACCAGTCGACTGCTCCACATACACCAGTCAAGTGTCCAATCAACTGCATTTCATGGGCTAAGCAAATAGAAATATTATGTTCGCTCACAGTTGACTGCACAGTCAACTAACACACCAGTTAACTAGTACATGCACCAGTTGATTGGTCGAAACGCTAACATGGATCTTACCCTGAGTATAAGTCTCTCATGCATTATATCATCCTCGTCCGACCAATCTAGACCTAGCCTTCTAACCTTCTCCATTAACCTTGCATCCCTCAGATGCTCCCCATCTTTCACATCTTGCCTTCAAGAGCTTCCATCGGTCTCGGTCCTTGTTGTCAGATCTTCCTCCCTTCAAGAGCTTACACCGCCAAGGCTCCCCCTTAGACTTACACCACTAAGACTCCACTTAGACTTTCCTTTGCACCTGTAACCTTCACACTCCACAACACATATCAAATACAAGATGCAAACCCTAACATAAACCTTTGCCCGAAAATCAAAACTCAGGGTATTAGGATTTCTCCAACAATCTCCTCCTTTTTGATATATGACAACTCGTTTAAGTTAGGGAAATAATATAACATAAACACGGATGTAAGTAAATAACTATCTACTCGTCCATAATATCATGGAACCTAACCTTAGACTCCTCTTTCACCTAAGCTCCCCCTCGAGATAGGATTTTCCTGTAGAGATATCTCCCCCTTTCTCAATCAATGAGCAATCTCTCCCCCTTTACCTAAGCTCCCCCTTAAACTAGGGTTTCTTGTAAAGGTGTGTTGGGTTCCCACTTAAACCCAACACTTCTCCCCCTTTACCACACATCAAAAAGATCTTAAATAATATCTCAATTATTGGACTCTTTGACCTCTAATAACCATAATCATCATATATTAATCCCCCATATGATTTCATACATGTATATCATCCCTTTGGTTTTTAAAGTCTGAAAAATAGTTTCAGACTGTGTCAGTCGACTGACCTAAGGCTCCAATCGACTGCCCTCATTGAAAATATCTCACAGAATTATTCTGTATTCGATGAACAGTGTTACCAGTCGACTAGTATATGTACCAGTCGATTGGCACAAACTTTTGCCCTAAACTACATTATGAACTCAACTTCAGAAATGTACTAGAAAATTCAGAGACCTCCAAAAATTCCTAAATTTTGTAGAGAGATTTATTTTACCTGTATCTACTTGAGAAAAATATATTTAAAAATGTATATATCTCAGATCCTAAGATTGACATAAAACTCAAAACTAGCTAAATGGTTCAATAGAACCTTGACCTAAAATCCTAGTTTTGGCTTCCTCTAGATATATCTACCCATACTAAACCTCAATGTATCTCTAACATTTTTTTATATGGTATTTATACATCAAAAACTAATTTTCATGTAATATAAACTCAATTTCATATTTTCATGCATGAAATACATTCCCTATTTTTCAATTCTCTAGATTTGAGATTCAAATCTATCTCTAAACTATTTCGTACATAAATGACATATCTCTCATATGTCCCAAAGGGTCTTTGTGCTCACCATAGAGTCTTAGCTGTAGTCACCTCCCCAGGTGAGTCACTCACTATAGCTAGGCCAACCCGATGCACCTCTAGCACCTCTTGGCCTACAAACTTCACCTTCTCAATGGTCTTAACTTTGGACACCTTGTCATTGGTTAATTTTTCTTTATCCTTAACCTTGGATGAAACATTCTTGGTTAATTTCTCCTTGCCATAATCATATGCCACCTTGACATATTTCTTTTGGGCCTTGGAGGGGTTAGATCAACTAACTTTGAGTCTTTGACCACCCAACTTCATACTCAATCTCTTAAGTCCATAATTGAATATTTTGATGGATCTCTCTAACCAATCAAGTTTTTCTCTTAAAGTTTGAATTTTCAATTCTAAGTTTTTAATCCTAGAATATACTTGTCCACCATGGATACCCCTAGGCCTACCCACCTTCCTAGGCATATGTCTCCTCTTCTTGGGATTAATGCCTAAGTTTTTAATCACCTTCATTTCCTTAAGTAAGGTTGGTTGTTCCTTTTTCGGTCTAGCCTTAGGTTCTAATTTCCTATGAATATTTACCTTGTTAACTCAAGTCCTATTGTTATATCTAAATCTATAGTTATGTTTGGGTAAATAATCTACATTATTTTTAACAAGCATATAACAATTAGGCTTTAAATTAAAGACTAGATTAGGGAGTACCTTCCCTTTTACCATAGAAGCTTCCCCTTGATTTGAGCTCCTCTTCTTCTCCCACTTCTTCAAGTGTTCTAATTTTTTAAGTTCCCCTCTTCTTGGATACTTGGTGTGGTAGTGACCTCACTCACCACATGTGAAGCATCTTATATGCTTCTTATCCTTTTTCTTCCTACAACTCGCATCAGATTCACATTGAATTGACTTGAGTTTAGAGATTACCTCATTTATCTTTTTTAGCATGGGGTACCTACTCTTTTAGTGTCCCATCTTGCCACACTCAAAATACTTAATGTGGCTCTTTACGCTCTTCTCGGTAGATGAGGTTGAAGGTTGAGCTTCCTCCCTTATCTCGAATTGCTCTTCTTGTTCTTCCTCACTTGATGAGGTGGATAGCTCCACTTCTTCCTCCCTTGAAGATGTGGACACTTCCACTTCTTATTCCTTTGAATATGTGGACTTTCTTACTTCTTCCTCTTCATCGGATGTTGACCCCGTGTCAATATCCGATTGGTGCTTCTCTTGGACCAATGAGCTTGTCTCCTTGAGCTTCTCCACTCCTTGTACTTGTGTACGGTTCTCATGGGGCACAACCACCTTATTTCATAGATCATGAGCACTCTCGTAGTCACCTACATAATACATACATTAGGAGGTAAAAAATTGACTAAAATTCTAATTACCTCTTTATTCGCCTTTGCTTACTCCTTTTGATCCTCGGTCTAAATACTGAGATCTAAGTCGCTTACCCTTCTTATCTATCGGAGCTTTGAAGTACTCTTCTAGCATCATCCATTGATTCTAATTCATTTGGAACCAAGTCTTCATGCACAACTTCCAATAATTGAAATCCTTGCACCTATATGGAGGTGGAATCCTCGTATCACATCCCAATGGGCATTCTAACTCCATCTCCTCCTCCAATCACACCTATATCCATACTCCTTCCAGCGGTGAGTCTAGTTAAGAGCGACCTCACTTTGATACCACTTGTTAGGACTTTTGCCGCCGGCTAGAAGGGGTGATTACGCCGGCACCCCAAACGACTGTTTCCTATATTGTTAGTGTACAACAGAATACCAAAACAACTAAAAGAAAACCCTAAAATAAAATAAAAAAAAAACCAGCAAACCTCTAACATGTTTGTATAATGTGGTTCAGAGATAACCTACTCATACTCCACAACATGTTTGTAAGGTGGACGAATCTTGTGATCTATCGGTGGATCAATCCTCGAATCTCCGGCTAGCTTTAACTATCCTTCTCGGTGGAGAAACATCTCAACAGCTCTTCCGAGACCATTTGAATATGTTTAGAATATCTTAAGCTTGAAGAATCTCATTAAGGTTAATCACCACTAATTTTCGTCAACCTTTTCAAGAATCCTGAGTTTTCTTATATAAAGCTCAGGTGGAAACACCAAACTAATTTCTCACCTCCAGTTGACTGGTAAGTATACCAGTTGACTGATCCTTCATGGAAATATGAACGTTATGTTGGTCTCCAGGATGATTTTGATGTGACCAACCTAGTTAAGTTAGGTCATGTGTTGGTCTAACCCTTGTGTCTAAGTGTGTAGGAGCTTAGGAACACAAGAAGT